>RXPK01005214.1:0-43093 GCA_004143645.1 Protaetia brevitarsis | reverse complement strand
CTTCACACTCACCATACAAGTTAATAATCAATAATGCCTCAAAAACATAATATAGTAAATAAAATAAATAATTAAAATCAAAGAATAAGAAATTAATTTTAGAGTTATATAAAGTAGAAGTATATAGCGTTTTTGATTATGAATTATACTATTGTTTTTGATTTGGTGTGAATAGATAGCAGTTACTTCGCTGCAATTATTTTAGCTCCTACGTAATATAATTAGCTTTTACGTAAACGCAGATACATTAAAATAAGTTACAGCGCTCTACTTAGATACTAACTAGATCATAATTTTAGACATATATATTTTAAATATGTACTTAATATGTATGTATATTTTACCCATTTTATATTGTTAGCACTAAATATACAAAAATTAAACCTTTATTTTTTTATATGAAATAAATATTTACAGAAATACAAAGCAAAATATAAAATACAATAGCATTAATTATATAACACATATATTTGTAAAACGTATTTCTTATATATAATGTTAATATTCAAGAAATATTCAATATCTTCTAAATATTTCTGAAATATAAAATAAATATAATTTGCTACTGGGGGCATCATGATTTCCGACCCAAACTTCCTACTGAGACTATTTCAATTCAACTGCTTCATGCTGTGTAGGCACAACTCTTATTGGTGTATAGAATTGTCCAGAATGGTTATCAGATTACTAAAATAAATAACAATTAATTATTTATAATTGGCCAAAAAGTTCATTGACGTAGAAGTAATTACGACTTATTCCTTCTCATGTACAGGTAGGTGACGTATTATATAATGAGGATAGTACTAGGAAATTCAGTATCAGAAATAGTATGTGGTGAGTTACATGTGAATTTGAAAAGTCTCGAAACGCAGAATATTTTAATGTCAACTTTGAAATAAAAAAAGGAAAAAGGAAAACGTTGTAAGATTACGTTACAAATAAACAAACTGTGTTTGCTTTTGGGTTGTTTTTTCTCAGATGGCATGCGGATTTCTTCTCAATGTTTCACCTCCTCCTTCTAAAGGAACTGATCGGGGAATTGGGGAATTCTATTCAAACAATGTTTTGCGAACGAATCTAGGGGAGTATCTGCTGACGGTCCATTGGGATGCATTGTGTCGCGTTGAATATACAATATTGTTACGAGTGCTTTGAATTTAAAAGGAAATATACACAAGGTAGGTCGATAAAACTTTATTTTCGTTTCTTGCAGAGGAGTTTTCGCAAAAATAATACGTATTTCAAAATACAATCTTATTTTTCTTCGTCCATTACTTAAAATAAATAATAATAATAATTATAAATAAAATCATGAAGGCCGCTGAGATAAATAATAAGAATATAGATAATGCAACGTGTTCGTCTATAATTCTAAATTCTATTCAATATTATTGAGATACAGGTAGTTAAAGCAACCTACTTTTCTTAAATTGTTATTTAACATTGCTATCTTATTTATACTACTATTCAAAATCTATTTACACTACTATTTTAATTAAACTACTTTTCTGTTCTAAACTCACAACATCACACACTCATTACATTGGATGCACGTTTCAATAGCAAAGCTATCATCATCAGCAAACACTGCCCAGATATCGCCTATAAATAGAAGGAACAGTAGGGGTTCTAGGTTTCTTCCTTGTGAAATTCCTTATGTAGAAAAAAACACTGCGGATTGATGGCTACCAAGACTCATGCATTATTTCCGATCACAAAAATATGTTCGAAGCAGAGACACTTCATTTATGTAAAACTAAATAGTTACAGTGTGGAGGAAGTACGCCTATACTTCTGGAAGCAAGGGTACCAATATTTGGAGATAGCAGGCGGTTAAATAGACAAACTTCTTTGTAAGATTACTGAGCTTTCGTATAACTTTTTAGTTTTTCAGAGCGTCAAGCAAGTATTAATTAGAAATGCTTTGTTGCATAGCATGTTCAAAAATGTAGGTTAAAAACTAATTGAACTGAAGTTAGTAGGTAAAGTAGGCCGGTTCTAGACCACTTTCAAGGCCGTTCTCCTCCAGGTGCCCCAGAGCGGAGCTGTAGGTGGGAGGGGCAGCTCAAGGCGATGGCGTCCACGCGGACGACATCCGCGGCAGCCTGGGGAAGGTTTTTGAAACGCTAGGCAAGGGGCCTTAGCCGATGACGTCAGAGGCATATCTTACTTACTTAATATATTATATAGGTATCAATATTCGATTAGGAATTCTAGAAACTTATATAAGAACTATAATGAATTTCTAATATTAAATAATATAATTAAATATGCTTCTTTGTTTATACGGGTAAAAATTATTTATTTATTTAATATTATATATCATATTCGATTCTGAATTCAAGAAACTTAATAACAATAATGGAATTCTAACATTAAATAAAATACATATGTCTTTTATTATACACATTAAAATTTAAAAATAGCATAAATCATTTTAGGTATTAATTATTACTTTCAATTTAAAACTTGAACGAACACATGTAATTAGGATGTAGACGTCAGCGCTATGCATTTGAACATTCCATTGACCTCCGCGTAAGAGACAATTGCTGTGGGAAGCGATTCTACAGACTTGTCGGTTCTTGTTTAGCGATATTGTGAACTGATACTTCGGCAATTTTTAAGTACGTACAATCGCCGACATTAAATATTTAGCCACTCGAACGATTGACTCGACGCATTGACGGTGCTAAATATTAATGTCGACGGCTGTACATACAGTCCGTAATAAACTATTTGTTTGAAATGGCCTTTTACTTTTAAAGCGTTGGGTTAGAGCTATTACGTGCAGTTCTTTACGGACAATTCAAACGTAACAAACGTCAACCAAATAAATTGGTTCTGTCCTTTTTTATGAAAGTGTGTGAAATGGCGACTAAAATAGCTGCGGATATGATTGCGAACCATGGAACGTCTGAAGAACACCGTTCGTAGGGGTGACGATGTAACCCCTTACATCGACGGTGTTCCAGATTAGTTCACGTATTGAATGCAGCATTAAAGAAGGCGAAAAATGTCGGAGAAAAGGTACTTGTGATCTGTTGTATTTAATTGTTTATTATAAATTCTTATTTTTATTATAGTCGAATTTAACGGCAGCCATCGGGAAGATAATGGGCTATCGCACGTATCTGAAGACATTAATGGTGCAAGGAGGCGGAAATGTCAAGCAAACGGATCGTATTCGATGGCATGATATTCAATCGGCTTTCCAAAAACGCATCCGAACAGGCTGCATTACCAATTTACGCCATGTTGACCCTGTATTGTTTTTGGACGACGCTAAAGAGATGTTCACAAGGCAGATTAAGAATGAACTGAAGAAGGAGCCATTCTTAAAAGTCAACACGGTGTTTTGCGGGAAGTTTAAACACGAAGACCTAGAGGAATTCAAATATTTTAATACGGCAAATAAAATGATTAATCTAGATACCGATTTGGATGCGTGGTATGTCGAAAACGTTAAGGATATTATTTTACGAGATCTAGAAGAATT
Organism: Protaetia brevitarsis; assembly: GCA_004143645.1. Taxonomy (NCBI): domain Eukaryota; kingdom Metazoa; phylum Arthropoda; class Insecta; order Coleoptera; family Scarabaeidae; genus Protaetia; species Protaetia brevitarsis. The sequence continues at coordinate 39,591 of RXPK01005214.1, read as the reverse complement.
TCAAGTAAGTTACCAGATTACATTTAGAGATCCCTAGGTAATATTTTTATTTTGAAGGAGCGAGATAGTGGATGGGCGTTATCGACCGTGGTGGATTTGGCTGTTAATATTAACAAGTACACCCCACAACGTGTTGGGTCCTATATTCCGCTACCGCCAGCCATTCAGCGTAAAAAGGCTTGTATAAACGTGAAAAATATGTATGACGATGCGTGCTTTGCGTGGGCTGTAGTGTCCGCGCTATTTCCCGCTCAAAATCATGCCGATCGCACCACCAGTTATCCTCACTATGGTGAAGTGTTAAATTTAGACAATATTTCGTTTCCAATCCAACGGTCAGACATCACAAAATTCGAAAAATTAAACAATATTAGTGTAAATGTGTATATATTAGATAAAAAACTACGGTGCACTCCCAACCGACTCACCAAAACAGTAATGAAAGACATGTAAATTTGCTTCTTTTACAAGATAAAGAAGACCGCGAAAAGTGTCACTATGTGTGGATAAAAGACCTTAGTAGGCTAATATCCAAACAAATAAGCGCTAACGAGCACAAGAAGTTTTTCTGTGATCGGTGTTTGCATTATTTTTATTCAAAGGCAACATTACAAAAACACGGTGAGGAATGCGGCAAAGTAAATGACTATAAAGTATCTTTCCCGGAAGAAAAAGTTATTAAATTTAAAAATTATAAAAATAAACTAGATGCTCCTTTTGTTATATATGCGGATTTTGAGTGTTTATTATGTCCGAACAATGACCGCAGACTAACTCACAAGCACGTGCCGTACAGCGTCGGGTATTATTTCAAGTGCTCCTATGACAACGAACTTTCATATTATCGTAGCTATAGAGATGTTGATTGTGTACAGTGGTTTGTAAAAGAACTACAAGAACTCACAGAAAACATTGAGACTGTATATTGGTGCCCCATCCCTATGGATAAGTTAACCCGTGAGCAATACAATGTATATAATAACGCCACAAAGTGCCACATTTGTGATAAGGATCTAGATATAGACAAAGTGCGCGATCACTGTCATTTAACGGGCAAGTTTCGAGGAGCTGCACACGCCCAATGCAATTTGGACTATCAAATAACAAAAACAATTCCCGTGATTTTCCATAATCTCTCTGGCTACGACGGTCATTTGTTGGTAGAAGAATTGGCGGGAACTGGTCATCTGCAAATAATTCCCAATAACACAGAACAGTATATATCAATGACGTATACTTTTAATGAAACCGAACTAAAATTTAAATTTATAGACTCTTTTCGTTTTATGGCTTCTTCGTTAGACAAATTAGCGGGTTATTTAGAAGATTATCCTATACTTGAAAGCCAGTTTAATAGAGACGTAAATTTATTAAAAAGAAAAGGCGTCTTCCCTTATAAATATATAAGTTGTTGGGAAAAATTACAAGATGACCAATTACCACCAATCGAGGCTTTTTACAGCGACCTAACCGACACTAATATTTCCGAAAGCGATTATCAATACGCGCAAACTGTCTGGCAAGAATTTCAATGTCAAAATTTAGGGGAATATTCCGACCTGTATTTGAAAACTGACGTCTTATTGTTAGCCGATGTGTTTGAAAATTTTCGCGAAAATTGTATGCGCAACTACGGATTAGATGCAGCACAGTATTACACAGCGCCTGGTTTAGCATGGGATGTTATGTTGAAACATACAGGTGTGGAATTAGATACCCTTCAGGACGTGGATATGCTAATGTTTATCGAAAAAGGTATTCGCGGTGGTATGACGCAATGTTCGGCTAGGTACGCTAAAGCTAACAACAAATATATGCCCGACTATGATCCGGCAGCTCCGAATGTTTTTTTAATGTACTTCGACATTAACGCGATGTATTCGTGGGCAATGTCTCAATACCTCCCTTACGGTGGATTAAAATGGGTTGAAGATCCGGAAAATGTAAATTTTAACGTTCCTGACGATAACCCAATTGGATACCTCCTAGAAGTCGATTTGGAGTACCCCCGCAACATACATGACCGCCAAAGCGATTTACCTATGGCCCCAGAGAAAGGAAAACCGCCAAGGAGTCGCCAGGAAAAGATGTTGGCAACGCTACGAAAAAAAGAAAAGTATTGATCCATTACCGCAATCTCAAACATATCTTGTCGAAGGTATTGTTTAACTAAAAATTCATCGTGTGTTGGAATTTAAACAATCAAATTGGTTAAAATCCTACATCGAACTAAATACCACGCTGCGACAGAATGCGAGAAATGAATTTGAAAAGAATTATTTAAATTGCATGAACAATGCCGTGTTTTGGGAAAACGATGGAGAATGTGCGTTTACGACGAGATAATTAAAATTGTTGGAAAATGGAGGGCCGATATGGCGCCGAATATTTAATTAGTAAGCCTAATTTTAAGTGTAGAACTATTTTAATGAGAATTTAGTAGCTATAGAGTTAACAAGACAGAAGTAAAGTTTGATAAGCCGATATATTGTGGGTATGTGCGTTTAGATATATCAAAAACAGTATTGTATGATTTTCATTATAACTATATGAAAAATGTGTACGGAAATAATTGTAAGTTGTGCTATACGGACACAGATTCCCTGATATACGCGATAGAGACTCCAGATGTATACGAAGACATTAAACAAAACCTTAGTGGATTCGATACAAGTGATTATCCCGCAGACAACGTATATAAGATACCACGAGTGAATAAAAAAGTGCCGGGTTTAATGAAAGATGAAGGTGCCGGTAAATTACTGCTGGAATTTGTGGGACTTCGCGCAAAAATGTATGCATGCAAATACCAAGACACTCTCATAAAGAAGGCCAAGGGTGTGAAGGGGAGTGTTATTCAACGTCAGATAACGTTCGATGACTACTTGAACTGTTTAATCAGAAATAATGAAATGCAACATGACCAACGAAATATACGCTCGCTTAACCATACACTCTACACTGCCGTCCAAACGAAAATCTCCCTTAGTCCGTACGATGATAAGCGCTTCCGAGTACCTGGTTTTACTGATACTTTACCATGGGGGCATTATTCCGTACCAGAATAGGTAAGTATCCCCTCTACAGTTCTCTTCACAAATATAACGTGAACCAGTAAAAAAATAATTCAGTTTAAATTTAGTTTACGAATAAGACAGACCTCAAACTATGGCATCAAGTAATATAAAAGTTTTAATGTAATTAATGTTTGCCTATTTACATTTATTCTTTCTAGTTACGTACAACGACTTCCTCGACAACGCCCTAATCATGCAGGAGAAATCTATTGCCAAGGAAAAACAACTAATTGGACAGTCCACCTTTCCCCTCAACAAATGCGGGTCCAAGTGGATTACCGTAGGCCTTAGTGCGGCAGCAGGATTCAATCCGGTCATACAAATAAGATCAGCGACATCATGTGTTTTCTTCACTAAAGATGAATGGGCAGAGTTTTGTAAGAAAGACGGTAACACTTCTAAACATGAAATTGAGGCTAGCCAGTACAGAGACATTTGTGTTATAAGACTAAAAAGTCGTGGCCAAGAAGTTGTGTTTATCTACCGAAACATATAATAATTGTATAATTTGCAACAGCTAACCACGATAAAATAAGTTTATTGCTGAATAGTGATTTTGTAACATTCTATAAATCTATCTTAAAATCATGCAAAAACTTAGAAGGTGACTTATATAACAATATCTTGTACTTTTTATCCGTGTACACAAATTCTTATAATGCTTCATATATGATGGAAGCTTTATTTTTTCTTTGATACTGTTCTGTATGATTTAATATGATGGAAAAATGAAATAAAAATAATTCTAGTACATTAGGTGATGTGTTTTATTTGTTTTCGCTGCTTATGATTTAAAATAAAAAGTGATAAAAATATATGTAATACATTATACAGCGTATTTAATTCGCGAAATTGCAATATTGTGTAATATTATATGCAATAGTTAAAGGTGTACGAAGACGAAACAATTCAAGGCACAGTCTTGTAATAGAAGTGTTGTAATGTTGCAATTTTAGACGAATACAACCGTATTGAATTTCATATATTTATGTTTTACGTGTAATAGATTTAAATATCTCCTTTAACTTTAAACATTTATCAATATCATTTAATATTAATAAATAAAACAATGTTTTTATTAAAAAGTTTATTCAACTAAATATTAAATAGCAAACAATGTATGAATGATAAAATTACAATACGTTATTCTTATCAATCCAACTGTTGTGTGTTTTATCTAAGCCTAACCATTTTATATAAACTTTGTTTCCCCGTTTACGTAATATTTTCTCCACCAGATAAATGTCCGGATGCTTAGCTTTTTGTAGTTCATAATCGTAAAAAGCACCGAGAATAGGTCTCCGATTCATATCTTCTAATAAATAAGTTGTAGGATTAGTTATTTGAACTTTTACTATTTTAAATAATTCCGTTGACCAATTTGGCATATATCCTTTTTCAAATATCCCCTTTTGCTTACTTAAACGTACTATATCATCAATATGGAAACGTTGTACACCCATCGTTTTAATATTATTGTATGCTGTGGCAAGCAAACGATGTTCATTATTGTAATTAACATCCACAGGTCGCATTTTTATCGTTCTGTGTTTAGTTTTGTTATAAGTATCAGTAATTTTAACGAGAATATCAAGCCATTTGTATTTACCGCGTACACTAAATTCTTTGTATAGTTTTTCCTTGATTGTACGAATAACTCGCTCCACAATCGACGCCTTTTTAACACTATATGTAGAATAATGATTAATACCATCTTAATCCGTTAGCTTCTTAAATTGTGCGTTATAAAACTCCTTCCCTGCGTCAGTCTGCAAATTCTTAGGGACACGTCCTTCCTGTAGAATTTTCTCCATAGCAGTCTTTACTTCGTTAGCGCCTTTACTCTTTAATGGTTGAGTCCAAATAAACTTTGAAAAGCAGTCGATAACTACTAATATGTATTTAAAACCTCGATTTTCGCGAGAATAACTCGTGAACTCTGCTAAATCAGCTTGCCATAAATCATCTAGACCTTTTATAACAACGCGACGCCTTCTGAATTTTTTTCTAATTGGTTTATGTAATTCGTTAACTATATCCTCTTTAATACGACTCATTACGTTACCGAAGATCGCTGTCTAAAAGATCCATTCGTGTTTCTAAGCTTCTTAAGAGGTTTTTCAGCAGCTCCTCACTACTGCGACAGTTATGTTCGAATGAATCTAATTTAAGTTGTGTGCGACTCTCCAGAGTCATAATTTTATTGAGTTCTTGCTCATGCTGTTCCATAAACGTCTTCATACTATGTACCGTTTTGTGAATATTACTTATTTCACGACTGTGTGAAATTTGTTCTTTCATCATTTGATCTAGCTTTAGTTCTAGCTCTGCTAATTCTCTCACTACTTTTATTTTTTGAAAGTTTTTTACTGATTTATCAACATAGTCCTTATTAGCACAATCCAGATTATCTATAGGAGGATGAATATTACACAATCGTCTATTTTCAATGTTGTAATTGCCGTCTGCGGTAAGTGGAATGGTGCTTCCCATTTGATGAACAGAAGAATCACTTCGGCTGCTGCTAACGTGTCGCCCAAATTTATCAGTACTGGTTGATGTGTACACCAACAATTAGGTGACGGCCAAACTTGTCTATATTCATTCCGCTATAACTTTCGCTTCTTTCAGTTCCTCAATAATAGACGTAATTTCGTTATTATGACCTGTGTGGCCAGCTTGCTCAGATGCAATTAATAACCTAAGTCTATCAACCAGCTCATTTATATCATCCCAATAGACATACTGATAAAGTGCATTATTCACTAGCATCTGTTCACCGAGCGCGTGACCTCTTCCGCCAACGTGACTTATAGTGGAAGAACGTGGACGGCTTATAGGGCTCGCAATTGAAGGAGCAATTAAGGGTTTAATGATATGAGTATGTTTAAATCCCCTGTTACCTTTTACTCGTTTTTTAGGATCGAAATTAACATGATGAACATTGGTACGCTTTAGTATATCACGGTACTGTTCTTTATCTTGTTTAGTATAGCCGTTAGGACGCGTTTTAAAGATTAGTTCATAGAGACCTGGAGTTCCCTTATATCGTATACCACCTATAACGAGATCATTACCATCGATCTCTAAGATGGCATTACCTATTTTGAGTTGATTTGTTGTAGGATCCATATGAACCCCAATCGTTGTATCGTACTCTCCCTGAGTATCTGAAAGTAACCCCTCGATATAAGTTCTTGGGGTACTTGAATATTGTTCAAGGAATTCATTAACAGCTTCAGGATTCTGCTCAAGTAAAGTCTGATATTCCTGTCGAAATTGTTGAAAAGACTTGTCAGCATTGATTTCCTCTTCTTCCTCTTCCGTAAAGGGATTATAATCAAATTCTATGTCTTCTACTGGTCTTGCAGTAGGTGTTTTCCTGGTCATTGGTGTTATGGGTTGAAGTTCTGCATCATTGTGGGCTACTTCACGAGAAAGTTCCAATGTATTCTCTAATTTTGCTGGTACATAATGTTTCTCTTCTTTAATAGTTTCAGTTTTTAATATTTTTTTAAGCGGTTCCGTAATAGGTTTGAAATGCTTTTCTAATAAGTTTTCTGCTTCGGTCCGTCCCATTTTCATAGCCAGCTGCTTTTTTCGTATAGCTTTGCTAGCTTTAATGATTTCTGATGTAAGACGTTCTTCCTTCATTTCGGGTTTGCTCTTAATCAACTTTATTTTTGAACTGATCATTTTTTCTGTCGTAGCTGTTTTATATAACAGTCGAGAAATTTTCGATATCTGCCGTTTTCAATATCACTATCTTTATCTATAACTAAAAATCCATATTTATCATTCCAACATTCAGAACATATTTCTTTAATATTTCAAACGTCATATCGCACCTACATGTTCTTCGTAAATATGTCGTAAATTTACATCATCTTGCTTAAATAAAATTAAAAAATTTGCGTTATCACGTATCAAATGCTTTGGTATGCGAGCATAAGATTGGCACAAATAAAAGGAATCTACTGCTTTATGTCTGCCCATACTAAAGAAATCTTTAATTTTATTTTGTTTGTCGCATACAACGTCGTCGAAAATAAAAATAGAATTTTGACGAGCTTCTGATGGATCTAGTACATCGTCGTTTTCCTTGAAAGGAAAATAACCCATATGTGGTACAGTTTTCAAAACTCTTTCCAAGAATTGATATTTTGGCTGATACAGCGATTTCGAGTAAACGTAGACATTTTCAAATCGGAGTCCGTTTTGATCTATTAGCAGGCTAATCATTACGTTTGTTTTACCACAGTTAGAAGGACCGCAGATTATACAGCGCACACTGTTAGGTAGTAACAACCCATGTCTGCGCATACGATTGCCTATCGTAAACACACAGTCCAAATTTCTAACAGGTAACGTATTACGTTGCTTGACGACACGCATTCTGGAGTTTGACTGATATAAAAGTAAAACGACTTAGAGTTTTATATCATTCTTGTAATGCTAGTGATCAAGAAAGGAAGTGGTGTTGTTAACACTTTAATCAATAAATTGCCAATTGAACTCCATTTACCCGGCTACCAATACTGTGGACCTGGCACAAAACTACAAGAACGCCTGCGCCGTGGTGACTTTGGAATAAATCCCCTCGACAGAGCGTGTAAAGATCACGATATAGCGTATTCGCATAGTCAAGATCTAAAACATCGACACGAAGCCGACCATATTCTACAAGAACGTGCGTGGGAGAGGGTAAAGTCAAAAGACGCAGATTTTCGAGAAAAAGTTGCTGCTTGGACGGTAACCAACGCAATGAAAGTAAAACGAAAACTGGGAATGGGAATAAGAAAAAAATCATTCAGGAAGTTTGTATTTTTCAAAGCAAAAGATGCGCTTAAGGGAAAAAAGAGTGTTAATCTAAAAGAAGGTGCGAAGCTCTCTCTTATGGCTGCTAAAACTGCTATCAAAAATGCTGGTGGTAAGAAAAACATACAAATTCCACGCATCATACCTTTGCCGAAACAAGGAGGTTTTCTACCATTCCTTATTCCATTATTTGCGGGATTAAGTGCATTAGGCGGTCTAGCTGGTGGGGCTGCTGGTATAGCACAAGCCGTTAATAAAGCGAAAGCAGCACGTAAGGAATTAGAAGAATCACAGAGACATAATAAAACAATGGAAGCTATTGCTATAGGAAAGAAAGGAGATGGCTTATATTTAAGACCTTACCGTAAGGGCATGGGACTATATTTACATCAGAAAAAAAACCACTAAATCGACTGCCACGCAGAGCACTTACCAACATCGATATTTGCAAATTTGGAGAAAAATACCTCCTCAATTTTCGTGGTGTTTTTATGAGGGATAATTTACCGAAGTCCCCTAAGTTCAACGAGTGCGCAGTCGTTAATTTAGACAGTACGGAAGGACCTGGTACCCACTGGGTAGCATACACTAAAAAAGGACCTATTGTTAAATATTTTGATTCGTTCGGTAACTTGAAACCTCCAACCGAACTTATTAAATATTTCAAAAATTGCCACATACTGTATAACCATAAAAACTATCAGAACTATGACGAAATCAATTGCGGACACCTGTGTTTAAAATTTCTATATAAGTCTACAACTTAGCAAGAATAATTAGTCATGTCGCATACGTTTACGTTGATAAGTTCGAGCAGCGTTCTCTCCGCTACCTACTATCCTCCCATCGAGTTGGATAATAGGTATGCATACGCACTTGGACTAATAGGGTTACATACTTATAATACAATACCGAATATACACGATGGTCAAAATAAATTCTATTATGATAATCAAGTACTAACAATACCAACAGGAGCTTATGAAGTGACGGATATTGAAACGTTTTTACAAAATTCTTTGGCTGGTGCTACAACAAAAGACAAAAATGCCGTGATCTCATTGGAGCCTAATAACAGTACACTTAAATGTGAATTAACTAGCAATTTCACTATCGATTTCACGAAGGCTGATTCTATTGGTGGAATGTTAGGATTCAGTAAGAAAATTCTTCAACCAAATGTAAAACATGAGTCAGATCTACCAATTCAAATTATTAAAGTGGTAACCATACGAGTTGAGTGTAATATTACGACAGCTTCCTTCTACGACGGACGTTTATCACACACTTTATACGAATTTGCTCCCTCGGTCGAACCAGGATATAGTATTAATATTGAACCGCGAAATATTATTTACTTGCCAATCAACACCTCACGGTTAGAGAACATTACTTTGAAGTTAGTGGACCAAGACGGTGATCTGGTGGATTTTCGTGGTGAGAAAATAGTTATTCGATTGGAGCTAAAAAAGTATGGGCCTGAATTTTAATCTACACTATAAAACATCTTTACCCACATCAAGCTTTGTCAGTCTAAACGAAGCTGTTAATCAGTTAACACGTGAAAACATAGCGTTTTTGCAATCTTTAGGATTTCACGTAATCAACAATGGACAAGTTAAACATATTCGAGGGTTTGCAGTTCGAGGAAGCAATAACAAAAGAAGAATTCCATACCTATTATCCTCGAGTGAGTAATTTTAAATCTAACGATGAAATACGCATATCTGTTCAACATCAAGATATCTATACGTTACCTAGTGAAAGTTTTATTTACATCGAGGGTACTTTCAAACCAGCAGCGGATGGTACAGGCAACTGTAAATTGACCAACAACGCCTACCTGTTTCTTTTCGATCAGATCCGCTATGAAATTAACGGTGTGGAAGTGGACAAATGTGTAAAACCTGGTATCACTAGCACTATTAAGGCATACCTATCATACAATGATAGCGAAAGCAAATCTTTGGAGATCGCTGGTTGGTGTCCAAATTCTGATACACAACCGACTATATCTGCAACCACTAATAAATTTAACGCTTGTATACCATTAAAGTTTTGCTTAGGATATGCGGAAGATTACCAAAAAATAATTATAAACGCTAGTCAGGAGCTTATCTTACTTCGCAGTGGTAGTGATCTTAATTGTTACAAGAACACTGACAAGAATGGTACAAAGACTGCATCATTCGACATTGAGAAAGTAGAATGGCACGTACCACACGTTACTGTAAGCGATGAAATTAGATTGAAGCTTTTGAAAACATTAAACAATAACAAATCTATCTACCTTCCATTTAGGAAGTGGGAACTTTATGAATTACCCTCTTTACGTAAAACAAGAACAGATATATGGCCTGTCAAAACTAGTACGAATTTGGAGAAGCCGCGCTACGTTATAGTCGCTTTTCAAACACAGAGGAAAGATAATTTGAATGCTGATGCCTCTAAATTTGACCATTCATCAATTAGTAACATAAAACTTCATTTAAATGCTGATAGCTATCCATATGGTAATATGAATCTTCAAATAAACGAGAAAAAATACGCGATTGCATATCGTATGTACGCAGCCTTCCAGTCAAGTTATTACAATAGAAATAATCAGCCCTTGCTCGATTATGAATCATTCAGAGAGTGTGCTTTATATGTTATCGATTGTGCTAAACAAAAAGAAACAGTCAAGTCCTCTATCGTTGATATAAAATTGGAACTAGAGTCTCTTAACAGTTTTAATGAAAATACAGTGGCTTATTGCCTCATTCTACACGACAACATCGTAGAGTACACTCCATTGTCAGGAACTGTGAGAAAGATTATGTAATATGACGTTAGTGATGGACATGCAAGGTTTTGTTATAAATCAAGAGTTTGTAGTGAAGGAATTGGCAATAAGTGATGGAAAAATGATAAGCCACTTCATATTTAAACCGAAAATTCCGTTTCATAAACTAAATGCGAAAGACAAACGTCTAGTGACTTGTTAGAAAACAATCATCATTCCTACGTTATAGCGATGGGCATACCGATTTGTGTGAACTGCCGAAAATATTACGTCGTTTCACAACACGTACTGAGTCTATTTACGTAAAAGGACATCAAAAACAGAATGTAATTAAGAACTACGTTAATGTTCCTGTAATAAACTTAGAGCATATTGAAAATGTTCCTAACATTAGCAAATCCGTCACCAATTGTTGTATGTATCACCAAACTAACTTGAAAATCTGTTCTATATCAAATGTTAAACTTTTATGTAAATTCTTAAGGTTATAATAAATATATAGATAATTACCGGTGTATTATTATTAGTACCCCCTCTCCTTACAATTTCCTACATTTGGTTATTTATACACTTTGTATTTCACTGCTAGAGCAGTTTGATCTAGTTTGCGAAAGTATTTAGATCGTCAGAATGTGGTTGGCATATTCAGCTTCACGTTGGCCCGAGGCGGTTGATTTAGAGTCAACAATCGGACGGTTAAGAAGAGAAATCGAAGACTACCATCATGAGTTCATATTAGAAGGCAATCGGTCCTGGGATGTAGATCCCTATTCAGAAGACAGAACAAGAGTTAATGAACAATTCCTTTCTGCTCTAGACGCCATTAAAAATTATGAAATAAAAAAGATCTCTTTAGAAGATCTAATTAAAATTTTGGTGCGTGAAGAGAAAGAAGACTATTTAATCATCGATTATTTGCCGTATTATCTTGTCCGACAATTTAATTTGGATGGTCTTAGTAAAGAAGACAAAAATGACGTTAAGGATAACCAAGAAGATGAAAATGGCGTTAAGAAAAGCAAAGAAGATAAAAATGACGTTAAGGAAAGCGAAGAAGAAGCAGGCTGCTCCTGTCTACTACAAATGTTTTAAACTATACATACATTAATATTGTCTTTATAATTTAGAAAATATATATGTTATGCAGCGTACTTTCTTTTTATTCAAATTCTTTCATCATTAGTTTACCCCCAATAATATGAAAAACTCATTCCAACGATAACAGCTGTTGTTCCTATGAATTCTTACGATTATTATAACGAAATGATGACGTTTCAAAAATAGAAGCTGGTCATTCAAACGTTGGAACGGGTCTGTGACCGCGTATGCGTAAATTGTTGAGTTAACAATAAATATGATACTGAACTAACCTTGATAACTTTTTATTTAAGTAAATAAAACATTTTTAAGTTCTTTAAAACCTTTATTTTTTTCTTTGCATGTATAATTTAAATATTAAACAAAGAAATCAGATCTTTATTTAATTTATTCAATTCAAAATGCAATATTTCTAAAACACAATCAGCGTATTCAGAGCTAATTTCGTACGGCAGTTTATTTTCACACACAAATGTTTCGACATAATGCTTGATCGATCCCAAGTCGATATTCTCACGATTTTGTGCTATTATTCTTAACAGTGAATCATAATAAGATGGAAAATCAAATTCTACCAATCTATGTAACCTCTTCGTCACCGTGTTTAACAATTCTATTAATGTTTCAATGGCAATTTTGTCTAGGGTAAATTCTACAGTACGTCTGCTTACTCTTATCAGAGGTATCATCTTTTCTTTTGGTTTGCGTTTACCACCCACGTAGCACAATTTTAATTTAAATTGATCTAATATTTCGATTGTGTCATGATCCACCTCATCCTTATCGCCACTTTCCTCTCGACATAAATCGCAGCACCATACTTGCGGATCCGTTTTCATATGTCCTTCTATTTCCCCTTTTTGTTTCAAAAATACATGGTCCCATTCATAACTCGTGAAGGATATACCGTTCTTCTTATTTCTTCTTAGCATAGCTACTGGCAAAAACCCTCTGGCCGGACTTAGACCGGTGGATATCGAATAATAGCGGCTTAAAGGATATGCTACTTCATTAATCAATCGAATCTCCTTTTCAATACTTTCTTCATGTTTTTGTAGTAGGCTATCTAACATGTCTTCAGGTAACCAAGTTGTCGAAGATTCGGACGACGAAGATGATGGTTCGAAATTAGACATTTTTGAACTCTACTGCTGCTGTTTGCAAAATGAATCTCTTTTCTTTGTTGTGACCTATTTGTTAACTTTCGCTTGCCCCTTCTTCCGTTAATTTAATACATTATTGATTGTTTAAAAACGGCTCTGTAATTTAAAATTGTCTAGATATTATCCGTATGGATAAACAAGAAACAACAAGTCTGTAGAATCGCTTACACAGCAATTGTCTCTTACGCGGAGGTCGATGGAATGTTTCAAGCATAGCGCTGACGTCTACATTCCTAATACATGTGTTCGTTCAAGTTTTAATTGAAAAGTAATAATTAGTAAAATAATTTATGCTATTTTAAATTTTAATGTGTATAATAAAAAGACATAATGTATTTATTTAATGTTAGAATTCCATTATTGTTATTAAGTTTCTTGAATTCAGAATCGAATATGATATATAATATTAAATAAATAAAATAATTTTTACCCCGTATAACAAAGAAAGCATATTTAATTATATTATTTAATATTAGAAATTCATTATAGTTCTATATAAGTTTCTAGAATTCCTAATCGAATATGATACCTATATAATATTAAGTAAGTAAGATATGCCTCTGACGTCATCGGCTAAGGCCCCTCGCCTAGCGTTTCAAAAACCTTCTCCAGGCTGCCGCGGATGTCGTCCGCGTGGACGCCATCGCCTTGAGCTGCCCCTCCCACCTACAGCTCCGTCTGGGGGCACTGGAGGAGAACGGCCTTGAAAGTGGTCAGAACCGGCCTACTTACCTACTGAGGGTCATAGTATGAATGAAGCAAGCTCAACTTGCTTCTGCACGCGTCACTTACACAGGCTGTCTACAACCTTTTGGACAATAAATGTGTCGTGGATCCGCGTCGGTTGAACATTTATAATGAAATGTAGCCCAAATAGCTGCCTTCATTTTTTATGCAGAATCTGGATGTTGTCTAATTGCCAGTCCATAGTACACTATTTATTTTATTTAAGTTATCAATAACTTTGTCAGTCAGTTTACCAGCGCCCTTTCTTCAAAGTCCACTCATTCCTTTTTCATTCTCTTTTTTTTTCTTGAACAGTAACATCTTCGTACGGCTAAAAATCACAAATTGCTTAAAAAGTTGTCTTGTCTCAGTCGCCTATCCGAAAGTTCTTTTAAGCCATCGCATCGACTTCCATTTTTCCTGTGCTACCCTGATGATCCGTAGTGCGGTTACCTTTGCCATCATATTCTAGCCAGCTTTTCTAAGAAATTTAGTGTAAGTAAGTGCATCTGCAATAAATTGATACATTTTATGGTAAGTAGTTTTCTAAAGCGTGGGAAAGTGTGTTTTGAGTAAAAGAAATATTGTTAGATCAGTTTCTTCAAATGTGCGTTTTATTTCGGATCTAATTGCTTCATATTATTGTAATATAAATAGCCACTCTGTCGTTTATTTGTGATCCCGACTGCAGTGGCATTTCTAATCATTAAAGACAACTATACATACACTAACAAACAATAAGTGATATTTCGACCCGAGCAGCCCCGAGTCGAATATAGTATTACATCTAATATGCTTCGTTTGTGTTCGGTACACCCGCTCTTTTAATAAGCCGTAGCGGCTTAAACAATGCGAATATTACAAAACTGCTTTAACCATGTATGTTATATATTTAGAGCTTTCAAAAAATGCAAAAAACCAAAACGACGTTTTCACATGGTGAATTATGTAGTATTTCTTGTCAAGTTTAATCTGTTAAAAGAATATTTAAGTGGGAATAAAACTTAAAATTTTAGAACACGAATATTTAATTAGTATCAAAATAAGCAATTTCTAATGTTCTTTTATTTGTGTTTATCTCTCTATTCCCAGTGAACCAAATTCAAATTTCCCGCAATTATTTTTAGTAACTTCAACATTAAAACATGAAATTACCTACGATTTTGTATTAGATTAATAGTTATTTGAATACCTTTAAGTTGAAGTTACTAAAAATAATTGCGGGAAATGTGAATTTGGTTTACTGGGTTGGCTTCGTTCAATATTGGATCTGTCAAGACTTACATAACTTGATGTAGAATATATATCTGTTTCATTTCTAATCCGTAACAGTATTGTTTATATTTTCACAATTTTGTTTATATTTTCGAAATAATTATGTTATTATTCCCTTAATGATCTTCCTGGATTTAAAACTATGAGACGTCCCTAATGAAACATCCTGTATATAAATTCGCGTCCACACACTGAATATAAAGCAGACTTAAAGAGAACTCGAACATTGTCTTGGCGTTGCATCGTCACAAGAATATGAAATATCTCGTAATACATAAATATTAAATTTTAGTGCCGTGCAGATATGGAAATTTTTCTTGGGCGATGTCTTTTAAGTTTTCATGAGGTTATTCCTCGCAGAGAGCACACCTCGGGAAATGTGAGGGTGGAAAAAAAAGAGGAGGGTGTAGGGACTTCATCATCGAATCCTGGCCTCATTGATTAAGAAGGGGGCCGTGTGGATCTCGGGATGACGTATGCACGCGGATATTTCCGCAAAATTAATCGGATTTCGTTGTCCGCGCGTAATCTGTTTCGTATACTTATGCACGACATCTGCCTTAGCACTGAATCTATTACCGCATCCGAGGGATCCCAAAAAAAAAAAAAAAAGTTTGAAAATAAAATCTGTATTTTTATAAGAAGTTCGCAATCTTTTTCGCCCCAAGTTTATATATTCGATTTTCTTATTCGGCTTTAGTTGTATTTCGAATGGAAACTAGGGGAAGTTCTTAATCTCACATAAGAAATACTCGAAAAAAAAAATGTTATTCAAAAATTTAACTTGAAAAAGATATTTAGAAATGTAATGTTAATGTTTAAATAATTAATCATCGTAAGAATGATAACAAACAATATCTTTCCACTCAAATAAATCAAGAATCACAACACCGATAGACTTTTAATACATCGACTTAGTTTGTTTCACCGAGATATGTAAGTGCCCTATGGATGCCTGTTGTGATCTTTTTTGTCTACATTACATTTATATGGCTGGTTAAACTCATTCTTAAGTAATAGAAATCGCCTTGTTAGTATAATATAACACCTAAAGAAAATAGATACGGTTTATATTGTAGATCGGACTGTCCGCTTAAGTGTCCCGCAAGGCTCTTTATTGGGTCCTGTGCTCTTTTTAAATACCATACTCCAACGATTTAAGTATCAATATTTTTAATAGCTTTTTAATTATGTGTGGATCTGATAATAAATGTCTTTATCACTGTTAAAAACCATTCAATCGTTGAGGAAAGTTAGTAGGTAATACCATTCCGAACGTTGACCGATAAAGTTTATTGGATTCGTGCTACAACTGTGGCATGTGGATTTTCATCATATGAAATTTCGTAATACCATGTATTGGGGAGCTGGCTTCATTTGTAAACGATACAGTGGTAGCAAAATTTGTTTTGTTTGCAATTTTTCTTTAAAAATCATTGGTAAAATCATGGGATTAGGTAACAAATCTTGATTATCCAAATATCCTAATATTCCATCTGCACTGAGATCAGTACCTCACAGTCCAGAATTACCTGTGTCTAAACCTCCAGTCCATGACATTAAGCAATAATAAAAGTGCTGATGACGAAGGATTTGGATCCAACATTTCAATCAAATTCGTCTTGTTGTTGTGGGCCGCATCTTCTAAGTCGAGGAGATTTCAACGACCTCATCCCCTATTTAAACTTGTCTAAGAAGCAGCCGAACTTCTAAGTTCCAGATTAACTTCCGCAGTCTACTTCAGAGTGGAACAAAAGTTGCTCATTTTCGTAATCGCCATGCTGAATTTGAGAATTTCAACTCCATGGAAGAAGGATTTGTATTTTATAATGACGTTCATTCTGTCATGAAGATGCTCGGTCGTGAATATAATACAGATGAGTGGCGTCTTTGTTCATTGACTCTTCCGGATTAAGCGTGAAAGCGGTACTACTCCACAATGGAAATAAGTTCCTGTGACTAATGCAAGCGACATGAAGCTTCCTTTGGGAAAAAATTAAGTGTAACGACATATTTGTGGCGATTTGAGTATTATTGTTTCCTGTGTGAATGGGACAATCAGGATAGGAAAAATCATTATAAAATGAAATAGTGATCAAAACGAACGTCATTGACACCAGGAAATGAGGTAATCGTCGGTACTCCACTTGTTGATCCTCAAAAAAAATTATTTGCTTCCTTAAACTTTGTCAAGTGTATGGATAAAACTAACAACGGGTTTGCATATGTGAGGTGTAAGTTGAAATGAATGAAATTGAAAAAGCAGCGTGGTTGTCTTTTTGGGAGATTCGGGACGGCTTCTTGGGATATTGTAAAGCCGAGAAGCACATAGAGGTTGTTAACAATCTACTGGTCTCATATAAAGCCATGGGTTGCAAAATGAGTCTAAAAACACACTTTCTTGACTCCCATTTGGACTCTTTTCCAAAAAAAAAAAAAATTCGGAGCTGTCAGTGACGAAAGATCTCACCAGAGTCTTCTAGCTATGGAGATACTACCTAAGATAGAGGTTGTTAACAATCTACTGGTCTCATATAAAGCCATGGCTTGCAAAATGAATCTAAAAACACACTTTCTTGACTCCCATTTGGACTCTTTTCCAAAAAAAAATTCGGAGCTGTCAGTGACGAAAGATCTCACCAGAATATTCTAGCTATGGAGATACTACCTAAGATAGAAGTTGTTAACAATCTACTGGTCTCATATAAAGCCATGGGTTGCAAAATGAGTCTAAAAACACACTTTCTTGAGTCCCATTTGGACTCTTTTCCAAAAAAAATTCGGAGCTGTCAGTGACGAAAGATCTCACCAGAATATTCTAGCTATGGAGATACTACCTAAGATAGAGGTTGTTAACAATCTACTGGTCTCATATAAAGCCATGGGTTGCAAAATGAGTCTAAAAACACACTCTCTTGACTCCCATTTGGACTCTTTTCTAAAAAAAAATTCGGAGCTGTCAGTGACGAAAGATTTCATCAGAATATTCTAGCTATGCAGATACTACCTAAGATAGAGGATGTTGCTGGGAAATTGAAGGATTGGGGACTTGAGGAACTGGTTCCAGTTTTTCAAGGTAGGTATGATTTATATAGGTGTAATACGATGACACCGTAAAATTGCGGATAGTTATTTACATTGTTCAGTTTATATTAATTTTGTACAAGAAGCTAAATGCATACCCTTTTTGTACTAGATTTTCCATATTAGATTCTGATATATATATTGAGATTCCAAGAGTAATTTACCTTTAATTTACATACATAATTACTCTAATTTATTGATTGATGTATTTTATTTTAAGAACTCAATATTAAAATCTAGTATGAAAAATCTAGCTCACGCAATGTACTGTAGTACTGTCCGGTATAGAATTTCTGGCAATTTTAGAGGAACAACGGGACAGTAAAGAATGGCTACAAAATAACAGTGAGCCATGGGCCGAAGTGCTTCACCACTGGCGTGCTACTTATAATGAGCGAAAATCCAATGATAAGAAAATGACGGAATACTTTAAAGAGTGGCCGATCTTAAAACTTAATAATGTCCAAGATCTTGTAAGTTTAAGCCACCGATTGAACGCTTTATATCTCGTAATGGACGTGATATTTGATACATTTCCTAAAGATTAGTCATGTATAAAATGATAAACTTTTTTTTAGATTGAAGATGACTTCAACAATGAATTTGCGACCGGCAACTCGTTATTAGCAAATTGGACTGACTGCTTTAGAAATATTTGTCTGGTAAAAAGACCAAATCAAAAAGATCGCGCAGAACTAATAAATGCACTAGAAGAAACTGTATCAGAAGGTAAATTAATTTGTTTTAATTGAGTTGTGTTTACCAACAAATTGTAAGCTTGAACTTAATTACATATTTGTTTCAGATTCGCGAATTATATTACAACTATATATTCTAGCGACATTGCTCCCGCCAACAACACGGATACGGCATAAGGGTAGCAACTGGAAACCGTCAATTGGCGAGTGCCGAGACAGTTTTATAAAGCATGTGAAGGTTGGTTTACTTGTCATTAATCTAATAATGAGTTTTTTTTCTAAATTTGTGAATCTTTTTCAGACTGCATCTGACATATATATCCAAATTGAGGAAAACAAACAACGAGCTGCACAATATGGCTTAACAGTGCAACCTTTTGTATTGGTACTAGGAGCGTCGCTGCAAGAAATAGGTTCTTGTTATATGATGATAGACGATAATATATATAAAGTGAAATCTGTCTTGAAGTGTATCGACATATGTTTTAAAACTTATCATGCATTGCATCTTCAATATCCATTAGAATGTGAACAATTGTGGCTTTTTTTACAAAAATATTTTTATAAAATAAACACACCTTGGGACAAAAGGATACCGGCTGTGGATACTTTGATTGCTGACCTCAGATTTTGACTATTATATTCGTTTGTTCTTAAAGTTGTACTATAGCTAGTTATCGTTTCGAATTTGTAGTTGTCATGTTTTCTTGTCCAGTCTGTAGAAAACAATACAAACAGCTAAAGGGTATGTTTTTACATATAAGATTATATTTATATTTAGTGTATATGTATATATTGCAATTGTATCGGTAGATCGTTGTACAAGTCGAAGTTCATTAAGTTCAAAATTATGGTTTTGTAATACTTGAGATTAAAAATTCAAGTAATCTGCTGAATTACATTTTCGATGATAGAGTTAAAATTAATAGCTAATATCACCGACATAAAAATGATTCGGCTGATCATTTGAATTTTTAAGCTAAGGTATTAGGAAATTATCAATTTGAACTTAATAATTTTCGCTTGAACAACCACAATATGCATCTGTATAAGTGTAACTAAATGTATAGGTACAGTATAACGCAATATACGGAGGATTATTCCATCCAAACGACTATCATTAATTTAACCAAAAAATCATATTTAAATGAATACATTTTTTTGGTTGAAGAGAGTATTTGTTTTTATAGGAACAACATTCCTATTTCGTTGATTTAACAACTGTACATATTTACTACAAACAAAAGTAAATAGTTAACCTAACAACTTCTAATTTTAATGTTAATCAATTCTTTTGGTAAACTTAACATAAAATAACTATTTGTTTAACCCAAGGCACTTGTTGCCCGAACAATTTCAAAGATTCAAATCAAAATTACCTGGATTGTTAAGACAATGCTAAAAATATTGTCTAATCTACATAATTATAGTAACAATCATATTTTGTTACATTGACAAAAAATTTTGTTTGACTATATTTAACCAAATGCTTTTGTTATATAGACAATTTTTTTGTTAACTTAACACATTTTGTTCTCTCAGTGATACACATACGAAACGCTGCCTGGTGGAAAAATTCTGAAAACAGATATGAAATAAGTATATGCAATACAACATGTTCTATCAGCGCCTCTGTTGCGCTTTCCTGTCGCTGTATAATTTGATTCCTTCAATATAATCGCTTCACCCATGCATCTCAGATAAGTGGTCGTTTCATTTCTAGCGCGGATTCGAATAAACAACGGTTCCGATGTCGCAGTTCCATTCTCAGTAAAATCTATATACATATAGCGGGATACACATAGGAACGATATATGTACATATATATATATATATCTGTATGTATATATATTTCCTTTTACAATCTTAAAGAAACACATGCCCCGACGTTATCTGTTTTGAAGGGAATGCCTCTGAACGCGGGAAAAGGCCAGCAATCTCCCCAGCCGTCTCGCCATTCAGCGCGGAGGGAAATTTACTACCTTGTTTACCACTTACCCGCGTTTACACACTCAGCCGGGGGTAGGTACACGGGCAGGGCTTTTGTTTTTCCTGGCTCTACGCCCGGTATCACAGCCGCCAGCTAATCAGACAAAGTTGTTATTTTATCAGCATGTAGTTAGCGGGCTATCGATCCGCGTGGGACATAAGTGCCCCCACCGTAATCAATTAATCTGAGGAACCGGAAACCGATTTATATATATATATACACGCCGTTCCCACCTTTTCTCCACCCTTTCAATCACAATGGGACTCTCGATCGTCTGGACTCACGATCGCCCTCTCGTTTTTTTTTTGTGGTATAAATTGTTGGGGGGCGCTGGGGGGAAGCGGTGGTTAGTTTACCTTGAAATCCTATCGGGAAAGAAAACGAGGTAATATTGGAGGCCTGAAATCTGATTCCGTCTTTAATATTTTACAACCAACTCCAAAAAGGTAAAATGGGGAAGGAATGCAGACCAAAAAAGAAGGAATAAAATAAACACCTATAGAGATTGGATTTCGGGATTACGTGTTTTTTGTTGCTCTTTTTGTATAAGAACACTATAACAAATTTATACTGAGAACAATCCTGTGAACACACTTTATTTATGAAGAGCTAAATAATTACAAATTCTCATTCTAAATCCCGTGCTCCACCTAAAGGCTATCTATTCTAAGTGCTGTATGGATTCCATGATAATTGAAATGTTCCCACTCTAACTAAATAACTTCCCCATGATTGTTAATAATACTAACAACAATGTTATACAGTAGACTCGCAATTATGATAACACTGCTTTATGTGATGAAAAATTCCCACAATTTGACAGACTCATTATCTTTAATATATATATACCCTTAGCTAATGCCCTAACTTCCGTACACTGTTGAAAATATTACGGTGTTGGCGTTAATTTTGCGCTATGTCAAATATTTTAGTGTTGATTTTTCCAAACTTTGCCAGACGAGTTGACCACGCGTATTGAATAGAACAGAAATGACTAGAATTTCGTGTGAATTCTTTGTTCAGGTATGAGGATTGACTATTTTTCTAGACATTCAGAAGCGTCAACCAATCAGAATTTTTCCCTCGGATAGAAATATAGAAACCCCACCTATTCTAATACAGTATTGCATTATACGCACCACCTGCATTGCACGTGTATCTGTTTTCGTGTTTGATTCTCCGTATTAACATATCCAAACAAACCACCAAATGTGACTGACTTGCAAAGTGTAACCTCGTGTTATTAAACGTTAATTCCAGTGGGCATAAAAAAATTCAACATCTTAAAGATGTATTGGGAACATCTATTTACGCAATTAGTTTAGACTTGAATCAAATAGCATAAACATTCACTTAATTTTATAATGGTTCTCAAAAAATCATTTTAAAATTGGTACGTTTAGTTGAAACCAAACTTGTGAATGAGTGGTTTTGCATATTTATAATTGAGAAAACGTCTTAAAGAGAGAATATTATAGCACTAAGAAATAGGAGTTGCATATTAAAAAGACGTTGTATTTAGAAAATGGTGTTAAAACACCCAATAGATCGCATTCATTTAGTTAAACAGCTAGTAAATTTGTCTAGTCTAGGTCAAATAAAATGTGACTAGAAGTATTTTATAATTCCACGTGTCAGTTGGACAAAATAACCCCTTAGCAATAGACAATACTTGACTATCTTTGCTCGTCAAATTTAAACGTCTATAGTTCTCGACAAAATAACACGAAAAGAGTGTGGACCTCTCCTGACTATTAAATTAGTCAAAAAAGTGTTAAAATTTTCAACAGTGTACACGATCGCCACTCATCAGCAAGCGGAAATTCAAGTAAATGCGAATCATTAACCCCCCCTCCTCCCCTCTCTAATTCTATCGTGACCCATTATTAATTCTACCGCCTGATGCGACAAATTAACCCTTATTCCCCTAAAACGTGTAATAACGTTACCCACACATTTCCTAGTCCACTCCCATTTAAAGCAATATCCCACCTAGCACCCTTAGCTAATGCCCTAACTTCCGTACACGATCGCCACTCATCAGCAAGCGGATATTCAAGTAAAACATGCCCTGGTGTTTCTACCCTACCACATTCCACAATGCGAATCATTAACCCCCCCCTCCCCTCTCTAATTCTATCGTGACCCGTTATTAATTCTACCGCCTGATGCGACAAATTAACCCTTATTCCCCTAAAACGTGTAATAACGTTACCCATACATTTCCTAGTCCACCTCCCATTTAAAGCAATATCCCACCTAGCACCCTTAGCTAATGCCCTAACTTCCGTACACGATCGCCACTCATCAGCAAGCGGATATTCAAGTAAAACATGCCCTGGTGTTTCTACCCTACCACATTCACAATGCGAATCATTAACCCCCTCCTCCCCCTCTCTCTAATTCTACCGTGACTCGTTATTAATTCTACCGCCTGATGTGACAAATTAACCCTTATTCCCCTAAAACGTGTAATAACGTTACCCATACATTTCCTAGTCCACCTCCCATTTAAAGCAATATCCCACCTAGCACCCTTAGCTAATGCCCTAACTTCCGTACACGATCGCCACTCATCAGCAAGCAGATATTCAAGTAAAACATGCCCTGGTATTTCTACCCCACCACATTCCCAATGCGAATCATTAACCCCCCTCCTTTACAACCCTATCTATCGCATCTTTACGCCTACTAAATCAATATTGCCCTAATACATTCACAGCATTTTGTGATCTCATAAAAAAAAAATAATTTAATATTATAATTAAGCTATCTAATGCCTTTCCGATAATCGGTAGTAGACTAATAGGAGTATAACTACTTGGAACTGTCATATCAGTTCTACCTGGTTTAGGAATAACCCAGTATTTCCAAATGTACTTGTGTGTAATGCAAAATAGACAAAAATACGGTATACGGTCCAAAAGCGTTTAGCGTACGCGTTTGTATGGTAATATTTAAAAAGTTTAGTATTTTATAATTTCAAGAAAGAAGTACAGCTCGTACCAAAAAAAAAGTTAACGACCTGCACGAAAATATCGGCAGTAAGCCCACTTAAGACGAACTGTAGCTTCTACTATAGCTATTGAATAAAGCACTATGTTGTATTCTATTATTCAATTCAAAAAAAAATTAGCTTTGTGAAGGAATTCACCACAAAGCTAAGTAACAGGAGCGAGTGGGATCATAACACCATCTTGAACTTGAATAGAAATGCCATCAAATGGTACACTGATGGCTCCAAAACGGCAGAAGGAACTGGAATAGGAATATATGGGCCTAGAACTACATATTTCGAAAGCTTGGGAAAATACCCAAGTATATTTCAGGCGGAAATACACGCTATTGGAAGATGGTGTTCAGTTCCATATGGATAGGAACTATCGGAAGCAGGAGATTATCATCATGTCTGATAGTCAAGCAGCCATCAAGGCGCTGAGCTCATATGAAATCAGTTCCAAGATGGTTTGGGAATGCCTAGGGAAATTAAATGAGCTAGGCAAAAGAAATAAAGTAACCTCCTGTGGGTTCCGGGTCACACAGGAGTGGAAGGAAACGAAATAACGGATAACCTCGCAAAAAAAAGGGGCTGGAATGCCTTTTGTAGGGTCTGAACCCTTTTGCGGGTACAATACTGAAGAAACTAAAAATAGAAATGGAGCAGAGAAAATCCAGTTCCTGGGAAAATCTCCAGGGAATGAGGCAAAATAAAATTCTTCTGGGAACTTATAACCAGAAGAGGTTTACAGAATGCATCAACCTGAATAAGAACAATATTCGCATATTAATTAACAGGAATACTTTCAGGTCATTGTAGACTGAAAGGACACCTGAGAAAGCTTGGATTAGAAAAAGATCCTGAATGCAGATTTTGTGGGGAACAGGATGAAATACCCGTCCACCTCCTCTCAAACTGCGTAGCACTGTGCAACTCTAGGGCATTGCACCTGGGAGCATGTGAAATCGAAGAGGGAGACTTACCTAGACTGGGGCCTTCTGACATCCTACACTTTTGGAAAGGAATAGGATTGGAAGGCCAGCTGTAAAGCAGCAAGAATAGGGGACACAATAGATCTTTTAGGTCGCAGTGTTTTACATACAACCTTAAAATACGTTTAGCACGGAAAATCTCCCCAAATTAACATCGCTGATTGTATTGAATATCCATAAAACGAAAAGGTTTCAAATAGATTCCTGCGGAACTCCGATATTCTTATAAGAATTAGTATCTCTAAATTAAAAGATTCTAAATATCCGTGCTATCCTTTCATTGAAAAAGAAAAAAAAACAGAAGAGAAGAGATAAGCTAAGAATTACAGCGGGAATAATTTATAGATTATAGCACATGTAAAATAACTAATTAAAACGTTCCGGGCGCAGTGAGCAGGGAAGAAGCGGAAGTGCGGCGCCATGTCCTTATTCGGGCAACCACATTATAAACACCCGGTGTGCGGCGCGATCCCCTCCCACAATAACTACCGCCACCGCCAGCAACCATCTTCCCCTACGGCGTCAAATTTCGCCTGCCACACTAAGTTCTTACATCGGATGCGCAATTTTACATAATTTTATCGTAGTTCCTGATACGACAATTTCCGTTTGTCTGGGGGAACAAAAAAAAAAAGAAAACGGAAGATTGGACGATCTAGGAGGAAGGTGTGTGTATATTGGAGGATAAATCTAGATCGCGCGGAATAATTTGACGATAAGCTAAAATTAAATTCAAAGAAAAGAGGGAACCGTATTATATTCACGATCCCTCCTTCCCTTCCCCATTTCAAATAAAAATTCGAGGGAAATCTATTTCCTAAACTTATCCACCAAAAAAGGGTTAACATAAAAAAAGAAAACAAATAAATGTGATTTAAAAAAGAAAGTCGCTTCCGTCCGCCCTTACCCTCACTTCCTCTTTATAACCGGGCGAATCGGAGGGAGAAGGGGAGTTCAGGGGCTTATACAATGGGGACACAGCTCACGTGCCGTACATGCGGGAAATATGATCCCACGTTTCGGCTATGCAATATATCAGTTCTGGGTCAATAATATCTGTTTTAGGGTTATAAAATCCAGTCCAGTCGAGGACTGGTCCCCTGCATAAAACTAAAGATAAACGGTCATCAACAATAAAAACGATCGAAGTTAGTGATGAGCAAAACTTTCTGGCAGCAAGCGGGAAATTGCTTTTTACTTGGTTCCGCAAGATGTTCACGAAGTCCGCGCACACAGAAAAATACCATCATCCACGAGATACATTGTTTTATATCATGGATTCTTTACGCTTTATTGTTCCCTGGATTTAATTTTCAATCGTTTCATTTATCGATTAGATAAAATATATTACAATATATAGTAGAGTTAAGCGATTCACACGGGCAATTTTGTTTGTATTTCCAATTACGCACCCTACGTGGCAAGGATGCTTCTAAATATATATTTCATATGAATATATGTCCTAATCGACTTACAACCACATATTCATCACATTAGGCATTAAACTACAATTGTACGCAGCGTGAGATACAATAGAAAATTTTAAACTATTTTATATACACATATATCCAAATATTTTACGTGGCTTTTCAAAGGTTCGTGTTTAATTACAGATCTAATAAATCTTGATATATATATATATATATATTTACATCCCGCTAACTATTTTGCTTCCTTTCATAACGCGGTCGTAGTGCGTCCCCAGGAAGGAGTGTAGTTAGAAGCATTTTAGTGACGTATATTGAACCGCGGGAAAAAATGGATAACGCCGATCACTTTTTTATGCTGTAGCTTTAAAATGAAATTATACGATTTTTCATTCTACGCACTTTTTTGCTTCCTTACATTTGCCTATCTATTTTGCGTCCACTGCGTATATTTTAAGACAAATTGCTAACTATTTTGCGTCCGATGTATATTTTTTGTATAAACTTGTAAGTATAAATGCGTCGCCACGTTGCCACATGTTGGTCGAAATAAACGTATATAGAAGCAATATAGCATATTTAATATAGGATCAATATAAAACTGTATTTTTGTGTTCTTCGTGGTGGACGCAAATTAGTCGAAATAAAGTGTATATCGCCGTCGAGAACACTGTATGAGGTTTGGTCGAATTGATAACTAATTGAATTGAAAATTAGGTTAGCACCGTTTTTTAATGCTAGAATTATTTTGTATGTGAAAGCTGATAGAAACATAATGTGAGTGTTAAAAAAATAAAGTCTTATTTAGTACTAATTATTATGGTTTTAAAGCACATTTTATGCTTATCTGGGAAAAATAAAATATATTGGTACGAACTAAATACCTCGGAACTGATTTCCCTGCGAACCAAAAGTTTTGAAACAAAATATACTTACTTTCCTGGAAGTATTTGGCAAATGAAAGAACTGCTAAGAAAATATCACCAATTACAAACTCTTACAAGCATCATTTCAGTACTCAGAGGGTTTTGAAACCAACAAAGGGGTAGTGTGTAAAAAAAAACCTAAAGGTTGATCCTGTGAAAATTACACTAGTTTCCTTCACGAAAAAAGAAAGCTGGTGACCTAAAGCCACCAACTCTTCATAATGAAAAGATGCAATTCAGTCAAGAATCCAAATCCTTAGGAGTGGTTCTTTACTCGAAACTAACTTGGAATCAACACTTGACCACATGACAAATAAATGTAATAGCTAATGGCATTAATGATAACCTTGCTGGGTATCACTGGTGTAATTAACAACAAAGGGACGCCTCTTTGGAGACCATTGTGGGCCTCCCCCGTTGGAGCTTTATGTGAGAGCGGAGGCAATGAATGCGATCCCTAGACTGAAAGCCAACAACTGTGACATCCCAACTTCAGGGTGGGAGGGCACATTTATACTACGGGCACGATGCTCGACGGGCCTTGCTGCAAATGCCCACGGATAGCATGGCACCTGAAATATTCTTCACTGAAAAGGTAAAATCTCCATACCGAACAGAGACCAGGCACCTAGTGAGAGCACTGCTAATGATAATTGGTTCACGGACGGATCCAAATCCAGCCAGGGCACAGGAGCCGTATTTGTGGGCCCAGTCCTAATCAAAGGATATCATAAGCCTGAGGAAACATACAACAGTCTTCCAGGCAGAGGTATTCGCCTTTGCAACTGTGCAGAAATGATTGCAAAAGGGGGCTTACATGAGGAGGAAATTAATGTAATGACTGACAGCCAGGCTGTCATTAAGGCTTCTCGAACCACAATAAACTAGGTCAAAAACTAGTTCGGGACTGCAAACAATCTCTCAATGCACTGGCACGAGACTACACGGTGTCTCTGATTGGGTGTCGGAACATGAGGATGTAAATGGCAATGTAATAGCCGACGAACTAGCCGATTGAGGCTCTAAGAGACACTTCATGGTTAGAGCCCGTAATCGTGGAATTACTAAGAATTCCGAAAAAAGGGAGATCTGGACCTGGTTAGATAAAGAAAGTACAAAGCAATGGAGGTCGACTGAAGGTCAACTATATACCAAAGCCCTGATAGGGAATGGGGATGTTAGTTTCTCTGATAACCTACTCAGGTGCAGTAAGAAAGAAGTTAAAACAATTACTGGGCGGGTAGCTGGACACTGTCTCCTGCAAAAACATCTATACAACACAGGCCGGGTAAGCGAACCGTGGTGTAGAAGATGCGAACTACAGGAGGAAACGAGTTTACATGTAAATCTGCACATGTGAGGAACTGAAGGTACTCAGGCAGAAATATTTCGGGAGAGATCTATTGGAGCCCTCGAAGGTTCTCAAGTTTCCAGTGGGCAAGATACTGGGCTTTATAGAGAACACCAAGCTGCTCGAGTAGAAATAAGAGAATTAATAGGGATGGTACAATGAGCACCTAGCTCAAGTGCCCGGACAGTAAGTGCCACCTAACTTTAATGAATGAATGAAAAACCCTTAGAACAATTCGGAAAACATCGAGAATTGACATCTTGTAAGCCTTTTGTTAACCTATGGATCCTGATTTGGTGGACAAAGACCACGCAGAGGAAGACGATTATTAAACTCGCAAAGAGACGAAGATTAGCTTGCTTGTGCATCACTGCAGCTGCATAAATCTACTATGGAACCATGTCAAACCTACTCTCTTATTTTACATTAATGGGGTGGCAAGAATGGAAACTCCTAGGAATGTCAAATAACATAACACAACCGTATTTTTTAAATGGGCAGTGATACAATTACTCTCAAAATCTCCTCGACAAACCCTTCAAGATTATCGTGAACGGGTATGGTTGGACAGCAAAACCAAAAATGGTATGCAAAGCTGATCAGTAATCCTATCCCGACAATCGAACCGCTCTAAAGCAGTATTCTATTAAGTAACCTCAAACTCAACTTGGAACTGCTTGTAAATCTTGAACAACTGACTAAACACAATAAAGTTACTTTGGTGTGAATACCAGGGCATAAGGACATAGCATGCAATGAACTTGCGAATGCTAACAAGGACTGTTCCATAAAATTCATTGGATCTGACCCAGCTCTCGAGATAAACAATACTGGCGATACGTGATGCAGTAAACTGAGTGGACGAAAAGAAACACCAGGCTTACTGGAAGAGTATGAGGAAAACACAACAAAGGGATAATGAGGCAATCATCCAGGCATTTAGCAACCGAATACAGCTTAGAACGGTACCGAATCGATGAACATGGTACGGCTACCTAAGATAGTATCCACATAGAATAAGCGTCTTTAAAGATGGACCTGTATGTAGACTATGCAACAAGGAGAAGAAGGTAGCCCACCACGTTGTTTTGAAATGCGTTTCATTGGAACGGCAGAGACTACCATTGCGGGAAGCAATCAACTTGAAGGCTAATCTGCCGGAAAAATATACCACACAGGCTGCGAAGCCTAGTTAAGGCAATTAACACCTCTTTATGTAAAGAAATACACTACTCGTTATCTAAGGAATAATACAATGCAGTGTTAAAGAATAGGAAGATGATCTATATTCAGTGCTCAAATCAATCCGATTTTGAAACCAAAACCAGTTTTCAAAACCAAAATCCATTTTTGAAATCAGAAGACAGGTATTTATAACTTAATTAACTTCAAAAAATACACACGGTTTTTTTACCTTAAGTTGTAAACCGTTTTTTTTTTTTTTTTACTGAAATCGATTAACCGTTTTTTGATATCTGGTGATTTTTGCACCACTAATATCTACCGTTCTTAAAATTTATCAGTTAAACAAAAAATCTGGCTTTAACAAAAATTGCACATTCATATCAAGATATCATAATATTTTCATTTGAAATTATTTAGTATATGTGTGTGTTGTGCCAGTACATTAACATTTGGCCATAATAACGATGTTGTATACGCCATAGGTCCAGAAAGATATTATAATAATAATTTTAATGATTAGATAATTAATTAAGGTATTTTTTATTTTATAAAAATATAAAAGTTCGAATCGTTTGGCATTATGTAGAACTTTACATGAAACCAGCCACAAATTCTACCGAATCAACTTCTTTCAATTAATTAACAAATGACTAACAGAAATAAAAAATTAAAAATCAATAAAATTTTGTATCCGCTGTATTAGGTACATACTCATACCATTAACAGTAATGTTTCCTATTGTTGTTTTAAACGTGTTAAATTACATTCTGATATAGAGCCGGAACATATATTTTCAAGAAATCTCATGCATCTCATATTTTCTTATTGTGAAACTGGCATTTCGGCACTATAATACACAACAACTTTTAAAAGCAGTGCAAATGGAAACATTATGATATAGACCCAGCATAACGTACGGAGCAGTAGTATGGTGACCAAAATTGTAGTAAAACGGAGGCGGTCAAACGCCAAGTGTCGTACAAAGGCTAGCGTCTTTAGTGGCAGGGTGCAATGAGATCGATCCCCACCACTGCAATGGAAGTCATTCTAAATCGGCCACCGCTATATATTTACATACAAGGAAATAGTATAATAGCATACTCAAGCAACAATAAAGTAAATTGCACAGCGTTGACTACAAAAAACTATTGAATAAACTTAAGGAGGCACTCTTTGTGGGATGCATGCGATGCCATGTTTCAAATATCAGATTATAATACCAGATAAGAGGGACCGAAAGGGCACCCGGTGAGAGCGGACTCGAAACGGTATACAGACACCTCTGGAACAGGCTACGGCATAGGAGCTGGAATATATGTAAAGAAGCCTAGAGAGGCTGTTACGGTAAGCTTCAGCAGAGATACAACGGTGTAGTTAGGCTGAGGTTGCTGCAATTCATCATTGTGTCAGAGAAATCGAACCACCCTACACTTAGGCGTTCGTTACGTAAGGCTGAGTCTAAGGTAATTTGGGACTGTGTAAGCGCCCTAAATCAGGTGGGTACCCGATCTGCATCAGCATAAGGTTCCCAACCACTCGAAAATGAGGAAAATAAGAGAGCGGATGATCTTTCCAGGCAAGACTTGGTTAAGGTCCTTTGTCAGAGTTGGTCCTTCTTTTGGCATTACCAAATCGCAAATTTATTTATTTATAACCAGCATGATAACCTACAGGGGTCTCATATACCCCGTCGTCTATTTCAAACTTCAAGGTCGTTTATAAGTAATGCATTTCATCGTGCAGCAGTGCCATGTCCTTATCGTCGATGAAGCATGAAAGATGTTAGTGGGCAGATTGCGTTGGAAGTATGCTCGTAACAGCGATAAACATTTGAGAAGATGAGAACTACTTTCTTGATGTGTCAAAGTAATTGTAACGGCAGGTACAGCATTGTCATATGACGTTTATAAGTATGTGGCAACTGTGCGACACAGAATATACATAACAGCATATTAAAATTAACAATTGAGATATGTATAAACAATAACAAATGTCGTCTCAACTAAAAACAGACTAAAAGCTAGGAACTAGACGCATGATGAGTCCAGAGAATAGTGCAAAAGTGGCCAGGACAGAGACAGGCAAAAAAATTTCTAAAGGAACAAAGGCGTGAATTTTCTAGAGACCTACTGAGTAAAGACAGGAATATGCAAGATGTCAAAATGGTAGTAGGGTCTGCTGACTGGTCATTGCAAACTAAACAGCATATGTACAACATTGGCCTGGCAGATGATGCTATTTGCAGATTTTTCAGGAGGAGGAAAAAACACCAGTTCATGTACTGTGGTAATGCGACGACCTGGCTAGGACAAGGTTTCTAGTCATGGGCGTGGAGAACCCACAGCTAACAATACACAAAAGAGGCGCTCTCAAGGGATAGTAGACCTAATTAAATTAGAGTGTGTCTTCTAGGAAAAAAGGTGACCACATAGATCTGAAAAGATTGCAGTGAAACCTATCCATACCACATCTTAACCCTAACCCAACTTAATCTATGTGTCGGTTGAGGTCGATGAAGAAAACACTTAATAACTGTTTAATTGATATATCGACAAATGTTTTGCTATTTACATTTGTCGATATATCAATTAAACAGGTAAAAAAGTGTGTGCTTTAATGAAGAAGCATCCTCAGACTTTAGTACCATCCTAGAAATCAGATACCTAAGCTGAATGCAAGTTTTTGAATATTTGAACTGAAAATCTATTTTAAATGTCGATTTCCCCACTTATTGGATAAGCAAGACTGACATGTTTTATTTTGGTGGAGCGCCAGGTGCCATACTTC
The DNA here is from genome assembly GCA_004143645.1 of Protaetia brevitarsis. Taxonomy (NCBI): domain Eukaryota; kingdom Metazoa; phylum Arthropoda; class Insecta; order Coleoptera; family Scarabaeidae; genus Protaetia; species Protaetia brevitarsis. The sequence goes on along the minus strand of RXPK01005214.1, from coordinate 7,211 downwards.
AATCTTTGCAGTTCTTCCGTGCTATTACTTATGATATACCATACTGTAATCAATTGAGAAAATTGTAAAGAAAGAATAGTCGATTTCACTTTCCCGTGTGGCAAAGTCTTCTCAGATTAAAGTTGTTTTTTTGATTCTAATTGATTTATTAGGTGGTCTATACATAGTCGACACTTTAGTACAATAGTGAAATCTATCATATGATATCCATTTTCTAGAATTTGGTTTACTATAATGAAAGATAGTTGTTGTGGCCAAACTGAATTTTGTATATTGTTTGGGAGATAAACTTGGCTTATTGAACTAAAATAAATTAATGGGAGAAACCTAACTGAAAAATTATGTAGAGGTATCAAAAAAAAAAAAGAAATGCTGGAAGAGAAACGGTAGTATAATTAAATAATTTTTAAATTTCTGGTAAATATTACATTTTGTAAAGAAAACATCTATAAAAAAATCAAAATCACGGGCACCTCTTACTAAACCGATACTTTTCAAATGCTTCACAATGTATTCTTAGTCAAAAAAAAAGAAACACTTCTAACATTTTTTTTAATTGTGTCATACATATGCCTACTGATTACAATCACTAACCTCATCGATTCTTCTATATGTGTGCGACGTTGCCAAGTAGAAGGAAGCAAAATAATGCGCGTATGTAATAAAAATATACGGCATAAGTATATTATTTTCGCTCTATCGGCATTTCTGTGAACTAAATTATACGTGAATTTTAACATATGACGCACTATTTTGCTTCCACCTATTTTCCATCTTAGGTACTAAACGGGTTGGAATAAAATAATGAAAAAAAACCTGGCAATGGTGGTGGCATGACAACGGCACGCACGACAATTTTTTTTTTCTTAGCGGTTTTACTCGATTAATAAGGCCGGAACTATTTTGCGCTCCGGTATACGGACGCAAAAATAGTCGAGGACGCAAAATGTAATGTAAAATGGCAATGCATGGACGCAAAATAGTGCGTGGATAAATATATATATATATATATATATATAATATATATATATATATATATATATATATATATATATAATATATATATATATATATAGATTACGTATGGATTTCTAACAAATTTATTATATCGTAATATCAATAAATGCACTATCTGACATACCTGATCGTACATGCGAAAAGCCAGAGAGTGTCAACTGTAAATTATATACACTGCGCGTCAAATAAATTAATACATCAAAATATAAATCTTTATACGCACTTTTCTGAGGATACAGCAATAGTAGAACGAATGACATATTATTATTAAAAATGTACTCATTTAGTAAGTGCATGTGATAGTTTTTTTCTTGCATTTAATTAGCTTCTCGCGAACACAAATTACGTCATATTTTGGATTTTGTAATCTGCTGCAAATCGTGTTTTTTTTAAGTTTTCTAATATCTGTAAATAATTTCGGAGATATTCCTAAAAATTGCAAAGTAAAGATTGAATGTGGGACAAAAAGGCGCTGAAGAAAGGAGAAGTGAAAAAAATGATGCAGAAGAACCAACAGAAGAGGAAGTGGGAAACATTATTAAGAAATCTCGAGATGGGAAAGCCTCATGGAGCTGCAACAGCTAAATGCTAATAATAGCATTAGAAGAACTAGGGATTGAGAGCAAACTTGATAAAAATGACGATTACAAATTCAAGAGTTAGCTTAGTAACACAAAAGGGTAAAGCACAGTACTTTACAGTCAATAGGGGAGTTAAACAAGGATATTGACTCTCAGCAACACTCTTTAATCTAGCGAGGAATATAAACAGAGGAAACTTCATCACATTAAGCATTAAACTACAATTGTACGCAGCGTGAGATACAATAGAAAATTTTAAACTATTTTATATACATATATATTCAAAATATTTACGTGGCTTTTCAAAGGTTCGTGTTTAATTACAGATCTAATAAATCTTGATATATATATATATATATATATATATAGATTACGTATGGATTTCTACGAAATGTTATTATATAGTAATATCAATAAATGCACAGTCTGACATAACTGATCGTACATGCGAAAAGCCAGAGAGTGTCAATTGTAAATTATATACACTGCGCGTCAAATAAATTAATACATCAAAATATAAATCTTTATACGCACTTTCTGAGGATTCAGCAATAGTAAAAGACGACATTATTATTTTAAAAATGTACTCATTTAGTAAGTGCATGTGATAGTTTTTTTCTTGCATTTAATTAGCTTCTCGCGAACACAAATTACGTCATATTTTGGATTTTGTAATCTGCTGCAAATCGTGTTTTTTTTAAGTTTTCTAATATCTGTAAATAATTTCGGAGATATTCCTAAAAATTGCAAAGTAAAGATTGAATGTGGGACAAAAAGGCGCTGAAGAAAGGAGAAGTGAAAAAAATGATGCAGAAGAACAACAGAAGAGGAAGTGGGAAAAATTATTAAGAAATCTCGAGATGGGAAAGCGTCATGGAGCTGCAATAGCTAAATGCTAATAATAGCATTAGAAGAATAGGGATTGAGAGCAAACTTGATAAAAATGACGATTACAAATTCAAGAGTTAGCTTAGTAACACAAAAGGGTAAAACACAGTATTTTACAGTAAATAGGGGAGTTAAACAAGGATATTGACTCTCAGCAACACTCTTTAATCTAAGCGAGGAATATAAACAGAGGAAACCACAGAACCGATGTGGAAAGATTGGGCTGAGATATAAACCAAAAAATAATGGAGATTGGCAAGAATCAAAAGCATGGGAAAATAAAGATAGGGAACTATGAATTTGAACAAGTAAATGGATTCAAGTACCTTGGGGTCATGTTAACAAAAGATACTAAAATAGAAAATACAGAGAGAGAAATTGAAGCAAATAACCTACTTAGCAAGAAAACCAAATTAACCATTTTTTAAAACATTGATAATTGAAGTATGCAGCAGAAACAGCGACGCTAATACAAAAAGACGAAGATCTAAGAATCGTAGAAAGCAAAAATACTCCAAACTGTGGTAATGGTAATGCTGTAAACTTCTCCTAAACCCCTCACCACAAACTGCACTAAACTGGACGTACGTTTCGATAGCAAAGCTATCATCATCAGCAGAAACCTGTTACTACACTAAGTGGTTCTGTGATGATGATAGCTTTGCTATCGAAACGTACGTCCAGTTTAGGAGAAGTTTACAATTCGTAGAAAGAAAAATAATAAGAACAATTCAAGGATCGGTCAAGGTGGGAGACGATGAAAGCAGAATGAAAAGGAATGATGAAGCACAACAATCAGGAGGGGAGTACATTAGAAAAACAGAGAAGAAAATGGTTGGGACATATGTGGAGAGCAGGATGTGAGTTAGAATGGGCACCAGGAAGCAAAATAACATCAGGAAGACCGAAATCGAGATGGTTGAATGAAGTAGAAGGGGACCTGAAGAGGAACCTGAATTGGTATATGGAAAAATAAGGTAGAGGACAGAAACTTGTGGAGGGAAATAAACAAAGCGATTTAAAGGGAGAAATTTTGGATGGATCTAGAAAGCTTGACTGCAAACTGTGCAAAATGGGTGTTAAGCCATCCGAGGCTCTATGTTAAACGACTCCTACCAAGCAAAAAAAAAAAAAAGATTTGTCAGCAATGATGTCAAGGAGTGCACAAATTAGGATAGAGTTTCAGACATAAAATAAATAATATCGAGTTGTCTATAATGTGAATAAATGTGAAATGTGGGAATTAGGATTTATATTAGTATAATGCAGTTCAGATCAAAATCACATTATTTTAAAAAGTGAATTAAGTTAGTTGTTGTGATAAACAGCGATACAGTTATAAAATGAGTAATCTACAAATAAAATTGATTTAATGTGACCTAGGAACCTCTGCACAACGACCATAGTTCTTCTTATACATGTACTTTCTTAATTCTTGCTCTGATTGTCTATAATAGATTTATTCGGAAATCCAAAGAAACTGCAACCATCGATTGCATCAGAATTTATCTTGCAAGAGCGAATGGCACAATAGCGTGATGCATCTTCTTTCACGGTTATTTCATTTAAACCTGACAATATAATATATAACAAAGTATGTAAATGTTATGGCCACTAACTTTACCTTTTACACAATGCACCTTATCAAGGTTACAAAGGTTAATAAATGAGGGATCAGGTAATTATCGCCATAGTATATTAAAAGACAAGTTTCATTTTGACGTTTCAAAGTACGAATTCAGAGTTTAAGAAACGAGTGGTGTAGCCACGAGTTTCTTAACTGAATGAGTGCTTTAATGTCAAATGAATCGTGTCTTTATGCTATTTTTTGCAATTAGTTTTTAAAATTTCTTTTTTTGTAAAAGCAAACGAGAAAAATTTGATAATCTAGGGAAATTTTGTGGCGGTTGTCACCAGTTGTCACCTTGGTTTGGCACAAGATTTAATTGCAATTTGACAAATTTTTGAAATTTGTTATATATTTATATTACTAAAGTAACTATATTATAATATTTAATATGAGTTCTACAACTTTTTCATGCACTCCGCCTGAAATACGGCAAATTGCTGAAAAAACCATTAATAATTTACTTCCGGAGAAATCGTACACTATGTATCAAAAGCGATACAAAAATTTTGAAAAATGGTGCAAAGAAAGGAAATTCTTCATATTTCTGAGAACGTCTTACTTGCTTATTTTGAAATGCTACGTAAAGATTATAAATCGTCATCATTATGGTCGATTTATTCGATGTTAAGATCGTGTTTAAATGTACATAGAAATGTGGATATATCAAAATATATGAAACTTCAAGCATTATTAAAACGGCTATCTAAAGGTTATCAAACAAAAAAATCTAAAATTTTAGAAGAAGAAGATATTCATAGATTTTTGAAACAACCAATGATAAAATATACTTGGCTATAAAGGTTAGTGTTGATTTTATTTCGTTACTTTTTTGTAAATTCTTTATATTCTAGGTTATTTTGATAATAGGATATAATGGAGCCTGTAGGCGAGAAGAATTAATTAATATATGTGTGGAAGATCTTCAATACAATTCCGATTCCATTATAGTCAACATCCTAAAACAAAAAACAATGTACCCAGAATGTTTCGCAGTGACTGATGTAAACTGCATCGAACTTATAAAAAAAATATAATAATCTGCGGCCTAAAACAGTTACTCACAACCGTTTTTTTCTAACTTATCGTCATGGCTGCTTTAATTAATAGCCCTATCGGTATTAACACCATGGGAAATGTTCCTAAACAAATTGCCAGTTTTCTTCATTTACCAGATCCTCATCTTTATGCAGGACATTGTTTTAGAAGATCCAGTGCGACACATATAGCAAATACTGGAGGTGATATTTTAACTATAAAACGATTAGGTGGCTGGAAAAGCACGGCTGTTGCTGAAGGTTACGTTGCCTCTTCTATGAAAAATAAATTGATGTTGGAAATATGTTTGCACAGGAAAATAATGTGAATCTACCTGGAACTTCTGGATGGTGACAGTTTGAGTACTCCAACAGAAGCAATATCACTATCGCAGAGAACGATAATTTTCAACAGAATGTTTCTACTGCACACGGTATCACTATCACTTCGAAAGATAATTCAAACGTTAATATCAATGTTTATAATAGTTGTACTATTCCAAAGATTAATTAAAAATATCAAATCTTACAATGAATTTTAATATAATAACGTCAAAACTTGCTTACAAAATGTCATATTGACTCTCCATTTCTGTTGCAATGTGACCAACTTCAAAATAAATCTGCTTAAAATGTTCCATTTCTATTACGCAACTAGTGCTGTAATAGACCCTATTACGGCACTAGTGGAATAAATGGTATGGTTACGGCACTAATTGCAAAAAAATCATTACAGATGTTCAAACTGTATCTTTATATCTTGAAACGCACTATACTTGTGTGACTTGTGTAGATGTTGGCATTTACTAGTAAGAAGGTGACTAACTTTATTTTTAACAAGTTATCTGAAAAATATGTATTCAATATTCAGTATAGATATATTATATACAGATCGTTGCGGTATATGTGACGTATGAACAGATCAAAAGGACCTCGACATAAGAATACAAGGAGATAAAGTCAACACGGGAATAAAAAAAGAGTGCCCATTCTTGTTTAATGAAGCAAAAAGCCGAAATCGGGTGTCACAGTCCCGAAGAATTTATAAGAATAATAACATTTATTGATGGCGGGGAATAGGATAATATTTAAAGTTGAAATATTCCGCCGGCGCCCGGCCCGTATAAATCAAATTTTGAGGGCGACATCCCGCGAACTGTCAACCCCTCTCAACGGGCGGGAAATCCCCAATTCCAAATTCGATTCCAAATAATACGCACTTAAGCATCTATCCCTTAAAGTAAACAGGAGTTTAGTGCCCGATTTACCAGCTCGTTAAAATCATCATCATGTTAAATAACCCTTCAATTAAGAAGCATTTAGAAAATTGGTACGGTATACCAATTAAGGACTGTACAAAACCGCCATTCTCAGGGCTTAATAGATTGTGCGCCGATAATATCTCAGGCGCTTTACTATCTGTCATTTTAGCCCTGCACTCTATCCTGTTTACACGAGTATAGTGCCATCCGGTTGTTTAATTATGTTATCCTGTATCCAATTACCACACCTCTAGGATGAAATTTTGAAATGCTAGATACATATATATTGCTATGTATCTCTACGCCCAATTTTTTTCATTAATTTAAACATTCCCCCGATGAAAATGTGGAAAGCCGTGAGCCGTGTTGCGGAACACCACCATCTTTACACCCGGCTCACGGTAATGAAGTGTCCCCATTCTTCTTTCTGTCTCGCCACATAAATTACGGCCCCGGAACGTTTATCATATCACGAAAATTTTAACTGACAAAAACTTTAATGGAATTTTTATTTTTATATGGAGTATACTTTGGGGCCGGGAGGAAGCCAATTTTAAGGTCATCTACTTCGAATTATCGGTGACGAGTCGAGGTGCCTGTTCGGGTTGAATGGAAGAAAAAAGATAACACGTAACCTTATTGGATTCGCGTGAATTAATGAGATATACGTATGGCCGTTTCTTTTGATTACGCAAACAGTTTTGCTATGTGCGGTTCGGAAATAGTATATTAAAAGACAAGTTTCATTTTGACGTTTCAAAGTACGAATTCAGAGTTTAAGAAACGAGTGGCGTAGCCA
>RXPK01005213.1:0-29824 GCA_004143645.1 Protaetia brevitarsis | reverse complement strand
CCCACTACGCGGCAAATCGATTGAAAATTATGTAGGATAGTTGGTCGTACAACCTAGTTTGTTGCAACGTAAAGTTTGGCGCGATTCTAATGTCTGGAAGGGAAAATATAACAGATATATGAAATTAAGGCATGATTTCGTGAAACGATATACTACACGGAAAAATTTTTTTCACGCGGCAATCATTTGAAAAATATGTAGGATAGTTGCGTACCAACCTAGTTTAGATGCACGTAAAGTTTGGCGCGATTCTGATGTCTAGAAGAAGAAAATATTAACAGGTTATATATGAAATTTAAGCATGATTTCGAGATCGATATACTACACGCGAAAATTTTTCCGCGGCAATGGATGAAAATATGTCGGATAGGTGGGGGTGTACTAACTAGTTTAGATGCACGTAAAATTTGGCGCGATCTAATGTCTAGAAGGGAAAATATTAACATTTATACGTAAATCGGATGATCTCTTCGAGAAACAAACATTTACTACACGGAAAATGTTTTCACGCGGCAATCGAGTGAAAATTATGTCGGATAGGTGGTACTACTGTTTAGATGCACGTAAAATTTTGCGCGATTCTAATGTCTAGAAGGGAAAATATTAAATTTATACGTAAAATCACAATCTCTTCGAGAAAAACGACGATTTACTGCACGGAAAATTTTTCACGCGAACAATGGATTGAAAATATGTAGGATAGGTTGGTACCAAACCCTATTTGTTTCAGTAAAGTTTTGGCGCGATTCAATGGCTGGAAGGGAAAATATTAAACAGTTATATATGTAATTAAGCATGATTTTGTGAAACGATATACTACACGAAATTTTCACTGCGCAATCGATGAAAAATGATGGTCGGATAGGTTAGGTACTAACCTAGTTTAGATGCACGAAAATTTGGCGCGATCTAATGTCTAGAAGAAAATATTAACATTTAACGTAAACGAAGATCTCTTCGAGAAACGACATTACGCACGGAAAATGTTTTCACGCGACAATGGATGGAAAATATGTAGGATAGGTTGTACCAACCTAGTTTTTGCACGTAAAGTTTGGCGCGATTCTAATGTCGGAAGGGAAAAAATTAACAGTTATATATGGAAATTAAGGCATGATGTCGTGAAACGATATACTACACGGAAAATTTTTTCACGCGGCAATCATGAAAATATGTAGGATAGGTTGGTACCAAACCTAGTTTAGATGCACGAAAGTTTGGCGCGATTCTGAGTGTCTAGGAAGAGAAAATATTAACAGTTATAATAAATTAAGCATGATTTCGTGAAACGTAATACTACACGGAAAATTTTTTCACGCGGCAATCGATTGAAAATATGTCGGATAGGTGTACACCTAGTTGATAGCACGTAAAGTTGGCCGATTCTACATGTCTAGAAGAGAAAAATATTAACATATATATGAAATTAGCATGATTTCGTGAAACAATATACACACGAATTTTTTTCATGCCCCACGCGCAATCGATTGAAAATATGTAGGATAGGTTGTGTACCAACCTAGTTTAGTGCACGTAAAAGTTTTGGCGCGATTCAATGTTCTGAAGGAAAATATTAACATTATATTGAAATTAAGCAATTCGTGAAACGAATACTACACGGAAAATTTTTCACGCGGCAATCGATGTAAATAGTTGAGGATAGGTTGTACCAACTAGGTTTGGTTGCACTAAATTTGGCGCGATTCTAATGTCTGAAGGAAAATATTAACAGTATATATGAATTAAGGCCAGGGATTTCGTGAAAACGTTATACTACACGGAAAATTTTTCACCGCAATGGATTGAAAATATGTCGGAGAGTTGTACCAACCTAGTTTATATCACGTAAAGTTTGGCGCGTTCTTAATGTCTAGAAGGAAAATATAAAACATTTATACTAAATCAAACAGATCTCTTTCGAGAAACGACGATTTACTGACACGGAAAATTTTCACCGAACAATGGATTGAAAAAATATGTAGGATAGGTTGGTACCAACTAGTTTGGTTGCACGTAAAGTTTGGCGCGATTTCTTAATGTTGGAAGGAAAAAATTAACAGTTATATATGAAATTAGCATGATTTCGTGAACGATCATCCTACACGGAAAATTTTCACGCGGCATCGATTGAAAAATATGTCGGATAGGTTGTACTAAACCCTAGTTAATGCACGTAAGTTTGCGCGATTTCTAATGTCTAAAGGAAGATATTAAACATTTATACGTAAACGACTGATCTCTTCGCGAACGACATTTACGCACGGAAAATTTTTTCACGCGCAACATTGAAGAATATGTAGGATAGCGTTGGTACCAAGCCTAGTTTGGTTGCCGGTTTTTGTTTTTGACACGTAAAGTTTGCGCGATTTATGTCTGAAGGAAAATATTAACATTTATATATGGAAATTAAGCATGATTTCGTGAAACGTTATACTACACGAAAGAATTTTTTTCACGCGGCAATGGATTGAAAATATGTCGGATAGTGTACCAACCCTAGTTAGATGCACGTAAAGTTTGGCGCATGCTAATTCTGGAGAAGGGGAAAATATTAACATTTATACGTAAATCGACTGATCTCTTCGCGAAACGACGATTACTGCACGGAAAATTTTTTCACCGGCAATCAGATTGAAAAATATTAGGATAGGTTGTACAAACCTAGTTTGGTGCACGTAAAGTTTGCCATTCTAATGTCTGGAAGGGAAGATAGTAAACAGTATATATTGAAATTAAGGGCATGATTTCGTGAAACGATAATACTACACGGAAAATTTTTTTCACGCGGCAATCATTGAAAATATGAGGATAGGTGGTACCAACCTAGTTTAGATGCACGTAAAGTGGGCGATTCATGATGTTAGAAGAGAAAATATTAACAGTTATATATGAAATTAAGGGCATGATTTCGTGAAAACGATATCGCTACACGAAAATTTCACGCGGCAAATCGATTGAAAATATGTAGGAAGGGTGGTACAACCGAGTTTAGATGACGTAAGTTTGGCGCATTCTGATGTCTAGAAAGAAAAGATTAAATTTATATATTAAATTAAGCATGATTTCGAAAGAATCATATACTACACGAAAATTTTTTTCACGCGGCAATGGATTGAAAATATGTCGGATAGGTGTACTAACCTAGTTTTAAGCACGTAAAATTGGCGCGATCTAATGTCTAGAAGGAAAATTTAAACATTTATACGGAAATCGACTGAATCTCTTCGAGAAACAACGATTTACTACACGGAAAATTTGTTCACGCGGCAATCGATTGAAAATATGTCGGATAGGTTGGTACTAACCTAGTTTAGCATGCACGTAAAATTGCGCGATCAAGTATAGAAAGGGAAAATATAACATTTATACGTAAATCGACAGATCTCTTCGAGAAAGACGATTTACTGCACCGAAAATTTTTCACGCGGACAATGGATTGAAGATGTGGTAGTTGGCCAACCTAGTGTGTTGCACGTTAAAGTTTGGCGCGATCTAATGTCTGGAAGGAAATATTAACAGTTATATATGGAAATAAGGCATGATTCGTGAAACGATATACTACACGGAAAATTTTTTCACGCGGCATCTAGTTGAAAATATGTCGGAGTAGGTGTACTAACCTTAGTATTAGATGACGTAAAAGTTGCGCGAGTTCAAGTTAGAAGGAAGAATATTAACATTTATACGTAAATCGACAGATCTCGTCGAGAAACGACGATTTACTCACGGAAAATTTTTCACGCGACATGGATTAAAAATAGTAGGATAGGTTGGGATACCAACTTAGTTTGTTGCACGAAAGTTTGGCGCGATTCTAATGTCGGGAAGGAAAAATAAACAGTTAGTATATGAAATTAAGCATGATTCGTGAAACGATTACTACACGAAATTTTCACGCGGCAATCGATGAAAAAATATTGTAGATAGGTTCGTACCAAACCTAGTTTAGATGCACGTAAGTTTGGCGCAGATCTGATGTCTAGAAGAGAAAAATATTAACAGTTATATATGAAATTAAGGCATGATTTCGTGAAACATATACTACACGGAAAATTTTTCACGCGGCAATCGATGAAAATATGTCGGATAGGTTGTACAACCTAGTTTATATGCACGTAAAGTTTGGCGCGATTCTAATGTCTAGAAGAGAAAATATAAAATTATAATGAAATTAAGCATGATTTCGGAAACATATACTACACGGAATTTTGCACGCCGCAATCGATGAAAAAAATATGGAGGATAGGTTGTACCAACGAGTTTAGTTGCACGTAAAAAAGTTTGGCGCGATTCTATGTGCTTGGAAGGAAAATATTAACAGTTATATATGAAATTAAGGCATGATTTCGTGAAACGAGTATGACTACACGGAAAATTTTCCACGCGGCAATCGATTGAAAATATTAGATAGGTTGGTACCACCTTAGTTGGTTGCACGTAAAGTTTGGCGCGATTCTAATGTCGGAGGGAAAAATAACAGTTATATATGAAATTAAGCATGATTTCTGAAAGTTATACTACACGGAAAATTTTTTCACGGGCAATGGATTGAAAATATGTCGGATAGGTTGACCAACCTAGTTTATATTGCACGTAAAGGTTTGGCGCGGATTCTATGTCTAGAAGGAAAAGATAACATTTATACGTAAATCAACAGATCTTTCGAGAAACGACGATTTACTGCACGGAAAATTTTTTACGCGAAATGATTGAAAATATGTAGGATAGGTTGTACCAACCTAGTTTGTTGCACGTAAAGTTTGGCGCGATTCTAATGTCTGGAAGGGAAAATAGTAAACAGTTATATATGAAATTAAGCATGATTTCGTGGAAACGATATCCTACACGGAGAAATTTTTTCACGCGGAATCGATTGAAAATGATGTCGATAGGTTGGTACTACCTATTTATATGAACACGTAAAGTTTGGCGCGATCTAATGTCTAGAAGGAAAGATATTAACATTATACGTAAATCGACTGATTCTCTCGCGAAACGACGATTTACTGCACGGAAAATTTTCACGCGGCAATCGATTGAAATATGTAGATAGGTTGTACCAACCTAGTTTGGTTGCACGTTAAAGTTTGCGCGATTCTAATGCTGGAAGGAAAATATAAACAGTGAATATGAAATTAAGGCATGATTCGGAAACGATATACACACGGAAAATTTTTTCCCGGGCAGCGATGAAAATATGTCGGATAGGTTTACTAACCTATTTTATTATCACGTAAAGTTTTGCGCGATTCTAATGTCTAGAAGAGAAAAATTAACAGTTATATATGAAATTAAAAGCATGATTTCGTGAAACGATATACACACGGAATTTTTTCACGCGCAATCGATTAAAATATGTAGGATAGGTTGTACCAACCCGTAGTTTTAGTTGCACGTAAAGTTTGGCGCGATTCTAATGTCTGGAAGGAATATTAACATATTATTATTGAAATTAAGGCATGATTTCGTGAAAACGAATACTACACGGAAAATTTTTTCACCGCGGCAATCGATTGAAAATAGTACAGAGTGGTTACCAACCTAGTTTGGTTGCACGTAAAGTTTGCGCGATTCAATGTCTGAGGAAAATTATAACAGTTATATATGAAATTAAGCATGAATTCGTGAAACTTATACTACACGAAAAATTTTTTCACGCGACAAATGCGATTGAAAAAGGATGTCGGATAGGTTGGACCAACCTAGGTTGTTATATGCCACGTAAGTTTTGGCGCATCTAATGGCTGAAGAAGATATTAACAATTTATACGTAAATCGACTGATCTCTTCGCGAAACGACGATTTACTGCACGGAAAATTTTTCACGCGGCATCGATGAAATATGTAGTAATAGTTGGTACAAACCTAGTTTGGTGCACGTAAAGTTTGGCGCGATTCTAATCTGAAGGGAAGATATAACAGTTATAAATATGAAATTAAGGCATGGATTCGTGAAACGAATTACTACACGGAAAATTTTTTCACGCGCATCGATTGAAAATATGTAGGATAGTTGGTACCAACCTAGTTTAATACGTAAAGTTTGGCGCCGATTCTGATGTCTAGAGAGAAAATATAACAGTTATATATGAAATAAAGCATGATTTCGTGAAACGATATCCTACACGAAAATTTTTCACGCGGCATCGATTAAAATATGTCGATAGTTGGTACTAACCTAGTTATAGCACGCTAAAGTTTGGCGCGATTCTAATGTCTTAGAAGAAGATATTAGCATTTAACTAATCGATGATCTCTTTCGCGAAACGACATTTACTGCACGGAAAATTTTTCACGCGCATCGATTGAAAAATGTAGGATAGGTTGCGTACAAACCTAGTTTGGTTGCAACGTAAAGTTGGCGCGATTCTAATGTCTGAAGGGAAATATTAACAGTATATATGAAATTAATGCATGATTCGTGAAACATATACTACACGGAAATTGTCACGCGGCCAATCGATGAAAAATGTAGATAGTTATAACCTAGTTAATGTACGTAAATTTTGGCGCGATTCTAATGTCTAGAAGGGAAAATATTAACATTATATGTAAATCGACATCTCTTCGCAAACGACGATTTACTGCACGGAAAATTTTTGTCACGCGGCAATCGATTAAAAATATGTAGGATAGGTTGGTACAAACCTAGTTGGGGGTTGCACGAAAGTTTGGCGCGATTCTAATTTGGAAGGAAATTTAACGTTATATATGAAATTAAAAGCATGATTTCTGAAACGATATACTACACGAAAATTTTTCACCGCAATCGATTGAAAATAGGTAGGATAGTGGTACAACCTAATTAATGCACGTAAAGTTTGGCGCGATTCTGAGTGTCTAGAAGAGAAAAATATTAACAGTTATATATGAAATGAAGCATATTTCGAGAATGATTATACTACACGGAAAAATTTTTCACGCGCAAGGATTTGAAAATATGTCGGATAGGTTTACTAACCTATTAGATGCCACGTAAAAATTTGGCGCGATTCTAATTGTCTAGAAGGAAAATATTAACATTTATACGTAAATCGACTGATCTCTTCGAGAAACGACGATTTACTACACGAAAATTTTTTTTCACGCGCAAATCGATTGAAAATATGTCCGATAGGTGGTACTAACCTAGTTAGAGCACGTAAAATTTGCGCGACTAATGCTGAGGAAAATATTAACATTTATTACTAAAATCGACAGATCTCTTCGAGAAAACGGACATTTACTGCACGGAAAATTTTTCACGCGACAATGATTGAAAAATGTAGATAGGGTGGTACCACCTAGTTTGTTGCACGTAAAGTTGGCGCTATTCTAATGTTTCTGGAAGGGAAAATATTAACAGAATATATGAAATTAAGCATGATTTGTGAAAGATATACTACACGGAAATTTTTTTCACCGGCAACGTTGAATATGTCGGATAGGTGTACTAACCTAGTTTAGATGCACGTAAAATTTGCCGATCTATGCAGAAGGAAAAATATAACATTTAACGTAAATCGACAGATCTCTTCGAGAAACGACGATTTACTGCACGGAAAATTTTTTCACGCGGACAATGGATTGAAAAATATGTGGATAGGTTGGTACCAACCTAAGTTTGTTGCACGTAAAGTTCCGATTCTAATGTCTGGAGGGAAAATATTAACAGTTATATATGAAATGAAGCATGATTCGTGAAACGATATACACACGGAAAAATTTTGTCACGCGCATCGTTGAAAATATGTAGGATAGTTGGTACCAACTAGTTTAGATGCACGTAAAGTTTTGCGCGATTTCTGATGTCTAGAAGAAGAAAATTAACAGTATATATGAAATTAAGGCATGATTTCGTGAACATATTACTACACGAAAATTTTTCAGCGGCAATCGATTGAAAATATGTCGCGAGAGGTTGGTACTAACCTAGTTTATATGCAGTAAAGTTTGGCGCGATCTATGTCTAGAAAGAAATATTAACAGTTATATATGAAATAAAGGCATGATTTCTTGAAAACGATATACTACCACCGGGAAATTTCCCGGGCCGGCAAATCGATTGAAAAAATATGTTAGTAGGGTGTACCAACCTAGTTAGTTGCACGTAAGTTTGGCGCGATTCAAAGTCTGGAAGGGAATATTAACAGTATATATGAAATTTCAGGCATGATTCGTGAAACGATATACTACACGGAAAATTTTTTCACGCGGCATCGATTAAAATATTGGAAGGTTCTTACAAACTACGTTTGGTTGCACGTAAAAGTTTGCGCGCGTTCTAATGTCTGGAAGGGAAAATATTTAAATCCTATATATTGAAATTAAGCATGATTTCGTGAAACTTAGACACACGGAAAATTTTTTCACGCGGCAAGGATTTGAAATAGTCCGGATAGGTTGGTACCAACCTTAATTTATATCACGTTAAAGTGTGGCGCGATTCTAATGTCTAAGAAGGAAGATATTAACAATTATACGTAAATCGACTGATCTCTTCGGAAACGAACGATTACTGCACGAAAAATTTTTCACGCGGCAATTCGATTGAAAATATGTAGTAGTGTGGGTACAAACCTAGTTTTGTTGCACGTAAGTTTGCCGATTCTAATGTCTGAAGGCGAAATATAACAGTTATATATGAAATTAAGGCATGATTTCGTGAAACGATATACTACACGAAAATTTTTTCACGCGCAATCGATAAAATATAGGATAGGTTCGTACCACCTAGTTTAGATGCACGTAAAGTTTGCGCGTTTCTGATGTCTAGAAGAGAAAATATTAACAGTTATATATTGAAATAAGGCATATTTCGTGAAACGATATACTACACGGAAAATTTCACGCGCAATGATTGAAAATATTTCGATAGGTTGTACTAAGCCTGAGTTAGAGCACGTTAAAATTTGGCGCGATTCTAATGTCTAGAAGGAAGATATTAACATTTAACGTAAAATCGGACTGATCTCTTTCGCGAAACGAGATTTACTGCACGGAAAATTTTTCACGCGGCAATCGATTGGAAAATATGTAGGATAGGTTGTACAACCTAGTTTGGTTGCCACGTAAAGTTTGCGCGATTCTAATGTCGGAAGGGAAATATTAACAGTTATATATGAAATTAATGCATGATTTCGTGAAACGATATACTACACGGAAAATTTGTTTCACGCGCCAATCGATTGAAATATGTAGGATAGCGTTGTACTTAACCGAGTTTAATTACGTAATTTGCGCGATTCTAATGTCTAGAAGGGGAAAATATTAACATTTATATGTAAATCGACTGATCTCTTCGCGGAACGACGGATTTACGCACGGAAAATTTTCACGCGGCAATCGATTAAAAATATGTAGGATAGGTTGTACAAACCTAGTTGGTTGCACGTAAAGTTTGGCGCGATCTAATGTCTGGAAGGGAAAAATTAACAGTTATATATGGAAATTTAAGGCATATCGTGAAACGACTAGACACACGGAAAAAAATTTTTTCACGCGGCAATCGATTGAAAATATGTAGGATAGTTGGTACCAACTAGTTTAGAATGCACGTAAAGTTTGGCCGATTCTGATGTCTAGAAGGGAAATATTAACATTATATGTGAATTAAGGCATGATTCGTGAACATATACTACACGGAAATTTTTACGCGGCAAGGATTGAAAAATGTCGGATAGGTTGGTACTAACTAGTTTAAGCAGTAAGTTTGGCGCGATTCTAATGCTAGAAGGAAAATATTAACATTTATTATGAAATTACTGATTCTTCGTGAAACGATTACTACACGGAATTTTTTCCGCGGCAATCGATTGAAAATATGTGGATGTTGTACCAACTAGTTATTGCACTTAAAGTTTGCGCGATTCAATGTCTGGAGAAAATTTAACATTATATATGAAATAAGGCATGATTTCGTGAAACGATTACTACACGGAAAATTTTTTCACGCGCATGGATGAAAATATGTCGGTAGGTTGTACTAACCTAGTTTGGTATCAGTTAAAATTTGGCGCATTTTAAGTCTGGTAGGAAAATATTAACATTTATATGTAATTGACTGATTTCTGAAAACGTTTACTACACGGAAATTTTTCACGCGGCATGGATTGAAATATGTCGGTAGGTTGTACCAACCTTAGTTATTGCACGTCAAGTTTGGCGGCGTTCTAATGTCAGAAGGAAGATATTACATTATATGTAATTGACTTGATTTCTTGAATCGATTATACTACGGAAATTTTTTTCACGCGCAATGGATTGAAAATAGTCGGATAGTGTACTAACCTTGTTTGGTCACGTAATGTTGCGCGTCAATGTCTGGAAGGGAAATATTAGCATTATAATTAAATTACTGATGTTTTCGTGAAACGATTTACTGCACGGAAAATTTTCACGCGGCAATCGATTAAAATATGTAGATATTGGTACCAATCAGTTAGATGCACGTAATTGGCGCGATTCTGATTCTAGAAGGGAAAATATTATCATATATATGAAATTAAGCATGATTTGTGAATCGATATACTAACGGAAAATTTTTCACGCGGCAATGGATTGAAAATATTTGGGCTAGGTGTACTAACCTAGTTAGATGCACGTAAGTTTTGCGCGATTCTAATGTCTGAAGGAAGATATTAACATTTTACGTAAATCGACTGATCTTTCGCGAAACGACGATTACTGCACGGAAAATTTTTCACGCGGCAATCGATTGAGAATGTGAGGATAGTTGGTACAACCTATTTGGTTGCACGTAAGTGCGCTATCTAATGTCTGGAAGGGAAAAATTAACAGTATATTGAAATTAAGGCATGATTTCGTGAAACGCTTACTAACGGAAATTTTTCACGCGGCAATGGATAAATATGTCGGATGTTTGGACTAACTAGTTTATATGCACGTAAAGTTTGCGCGATCTTATTCTAGAAGAAAAATTAACTTTATACGTAAATCGACTGATCTTTCGTGAAACGACATTACTGCCGGAAATGTTTTGTACGCGGCATCGATTGAAAATATGTAGGATAGGTTGTACTAACCTATTTGTTGCACGTAAAGTGGCGGATCTAAGTCTGAAGGAAATATTAACATATATATGTAAATCGCATGATTTTTGAAACGATTTCTGCACGGAAATTTTTTTCACCGCAATCGATTAAAATTGTCGGATAGGTTGGTACTAACCTATTTAATGCACGTAAAGTTTGCGCGATTCTAATGTCTGAAGGAAATATAGCAGTTTATATGAAATGGATTGATTTCGTGAATCGAATACTGCACGGAAATTTTTTCCGCGGCAATGGATTGAAAATATGTTAGTTTGGTTTACTAACCTAGTTTTGTGCACGTAAAGTTTTGGCGCATTTTATGTTGGAAGGAAAATATTAACATTTATATGTGAATTGGACTGATTTCGAAACGATATTACTCACGAAAAATTTTTCACGCGGCAATGGATTGAAGAATATGTGGTAGGTTGGTTACTTAATGTTAGATGCAGTAAATTGGCGCATTCTAATTCAGAAGGAATATTTAAATTATACTTAAATCGATGATTTCGTGAATCGAGTATTTACACCCGAAATTTTTTCACCGCAATGATTGAAAATATGTCGGATAGTTTGTACTAACTGTTTGTTGCACGTCAAATTTGGCGTATTCTAATGTCTGGAAGGGAAATATTAACATTTATACGTAATCACTGATCTCTTCGAGAAACGACGATTACTACACGGAAAATTTTTTCACGCGCAATCATGAAAATTTGTAGAAGGGGGGTACCACCTAGTTTGTTGCACGTAAATTTGGCGCGTTCTATTCTAGAAGGAAAATATTACATTTATATTAATCGGCTGATTCTTGAAACGATTTACTCACGGATTTTTTCACGCGCAATGGATTGAAAATATGTCGATAGGTTGACTAACCTAGTTTGTTGCACGTAAAATTGGCGCGATCTAATGTCTGAAGGAAATATTAACATTTATATGTTAAATGATGATTCTTCGTGAAACGATATTACTACAGGAAAATTTTTCACGCGCAATCGATTGAAAATATGTAGGATAGGTTGTACTAACCTAGTTTGGTTGCACTAAAGTTTGGCTCGATTCTAATGTTTGGAGGGAAAATCTTATCAGTTTATATGAAATTAGGCATGATTCGTGAATCGATATACTACACGGAAATTTTTTTCACGCGGCAATGGATTGAAAATATGTAAGGTTGTGTACTAACCTTGTTTGGTTGCACGTAAAGTGGCGCGTTCTAATGTCTGGAGGGGAAAATATTAACATTTATATGTAAATTGGCTGATTTCGTGAAACGAAACTACACGGAAAATTTTTTCACGCGCATCGATTGAAATATGTTAGGATATGTACCACCTAGTTTAGTGCCGTAAGTTTGCGCGATTCTAATGTCTGAAGGAAAATTTAACAGTTATAATGAATTACTATGCTGCGCATCTAGGAGTAGGATGAAGTGGTACTTTGAGGAAGGTGGTTTATTGAACGGTCCATTCAATTGAAAATCATACTCTTAATCTGATACGTTTTAAGTAGTTTACTTTTATTCTTACTTTTGGACACCCTGTATAGTTGAAATATTTAGTTATCAGCATTGAATTCTCACAACGTTTGTAGAAAGTTTTTTTGTACGATATATACACGTGATTCTGAAACACCGAATATGAGATTATCTTACTTAGGGCTAATTATATAATATTCCCTTTCCATTCCCTTTCCCATCCCATTCCCATGCCCATTCCCTTCCCATTCCCTTTCCCATCCCAGTCCCATTCCCTCCCCATTCCCTTCCCATTCCCATTCCCATCCCATCCCTTCCCATCCCTTCCCATTCCTTCCATTCCCTTTCCCATTCCCTTTCCCATTCCCTTGCCCATTCCCTTTCCAATCCTTCCCATTCCCTTGCCATTCCCTTCCCATTCCGCATTCCCATTCCCATTCCCCATCCCTCTCCACATTCCCTTTCCCATCTCCCATTCCTTTCCCATTCCCTTTCCCATTCCCTTTCCCATTCCTTTCCATTCCTTTCCCATTCCCTCATTCCCATTCCCATCCCATTCCCCATTCCTCTCCCATTCCCCCCATTCCCATTCCCATTCCCATTCCCTTTCCAATTCCCTTGCCCATTTCCATTCCATGCCCCATTCCCGTTTCCCTTCCCTTTCCCATTCCCTTTCCCATTCCCTTTCCCATTCGCCATTTCCCTTTCCCATTCCCTTTCCCATTCCCTTTCCCATTCCCTTTCCCCATTCCCCTTTCCCCATTCCCTTTCCCATTGCCTTTCCCATTCCCTTTCCCATTCCCTTTCCATTCCCTTCCATTCCCTCTCCATTCCCTTTCCCATTCCCTTTCCCATTCCGCTTCCCATTCCCTTTCCCTTCCCATTCCCGTTTCCCTTCCCATTCCCTTTCCCCATTCCTTTCCCATTCCCTTTCCCATTCCCTTTCCATTCCCTTTCCCCCATTCCCTTCCCATTCCCTTTCCCATTCCCATTCCCATTCCCTTTCCATTCCTTTCCCATTCCCTTTCCAATTCCCATTGCCATTCCCGTTCCCATTCCCTTTCCCATTCCCTTTCCCATTCCCTTTCCCATTCCCTTTCCATTCCCTTTCCCATTCCCATTCTCCCTTCCCTTTCCCATTCCCTTTCCCATTCCCTTCCCCATTCCCATTCCCTATCCCATTCCCGTTTCCCATTCCGCTTTCCCATTCCCTTTCCCAATTCCCCTTTCCCATTCCCTTTCCCTTCCCATTCCCGTTCCATTCCCTTTCCCATTCCCTTTCACTCCATTCCCATTCCATTTCCATTCCTTTCCCCATTCCCTTCCCATTCCCTTTCCCATTCCCTTTCCCATTCCCTTTCCAACCTTTCCCATTCCCTTTCCCATTCCCTTTCCCATTCCCATTCCCTTTCCATTCCCTTTCCCATTCCCTTTTCCGCATTCCTGTCCCATTCCCTTCCCATTGCCCCCTTTCCCATTCCCGTTCCCAGTTCGCCATTTCCGCAAATTCCCTTCCCATTCCCTTTCCCATTCCCCATTCCCTGCCTTTCCCATTCCGTTCCCATTCCCTTTCCCATTCCCTTCCCGCATTCCCTTTCCCATTCCCTTTCCCATTCCCTTCCCCATTCCCTTCCCATTCCCATTCCCCTTCCCATTCCCTTTCCCATTCGCCTTTCCATTCCCCTTCCCACTCCCTTTCCCCGTTCCCTTCGCCATTCCCTTTCCCATTCCTTGCCCACTCCCTTCCCATTCCCTTCCCCCATTCCCTTTCCCATTCCTTTCCCATTCCCTATCACATTCCCATTAGCCATCCGCTTCCCATCCATAGTCAGCATTCCCTTTCCCATTCCCTTTCCCATTTATAACATCCCATAAGCTTCAGCAGCGTATAAAAAAATACGTTGGCGATTTTTCCCTATATTCTAAATTTTCTGTCCCACTTTAATCGCCACTTTTATTTTTCCAAAAAAATATTATCAGCATCAAATGCAACGATCCAAACACCCACAAATGTCTGTTGCAAAATGTCATTTTTTAAATAATATTCCTTCCATTTTAGTCGCGCCATCTGTTTTTTGATTCTATATTCCGCAAATGAGTGAAACGCAAAAAATCGCGTAAAAATCCCCGATAATTATGTCCCTGCTATTGTTATTTTTCTACGTAAAATTAAAAAAATGGAATAATATATATAGAAAGTCTTTTTCCCTAAAATCAAAATAGAACTGTAATACAAAGACCAAGTCTTCGGTTGGACAGTCTATATAGTCAAAAATATTTTTAAGTTATGCCACATTCGAATTCCAATAATTCGAAGTTTTAAAAAATTGAATTTCCGCTGTTATTGTGACAATATTTTATAACATTTTCGACTTACACGCATTCTATGCACTAATTATGTTTGTATTTAATATACACTATTAATGAAAGCGATAGATACATACATTCTCCGCGTAGTGTAATAAATCGAGACGCTGTAAGATTTAATGCATTAAAAATAAGATATAATATGTGCTATGAGAAAGTTAATAGGCATTTGACGAATAATAAAAGCAAATATTCCCCGTGTGTAGCTTCGCTTTAACATAAAAATATGTTTTAATTTCATTATAAAACGAATATAAAGTCCATTGAGCCAATATGTGTGTTTGGGTTTTATTTTATTTTACTGAACTGTTACTTGCTTTTGAGCTCCTTTTAATATTCATGCTCATAATAGTTATAGCGAATTGACAATTCATTTATGAATGCTCTACCTCTTCGCTGCCGCGCGCAAACTTAAACCACTTTCCCATTCGTATCGTACCGACTCTTCGTTATCTTATATTTTTACGGTGTTTGTTGCAACGGAAAAAAATTACGCAATTACGTTTAATCACGTCAGATCACGTTTAACTATTTGTTTGGTCGTACCACGTTTTCTAAAATGCAGCCTACCTGGGGACATCTATAGTACGCCAGCGCGAACCTATTCTTTGCCCATAATATATTATATATTTTATATTTACAAAATAATTAAACTAAATACTTTTTGTAATATAATCATAGTTTTACCAAAAACAATTTCACATATACTTAATAGTCATGTTTTCTTGTTCGTAATTTTCAATAATTAATTAATAAAGGAAGTTTTGAAAATCAAAAATCTGATCTACATATTTTAACACAAAATTCTAAAAACTGTGTAATTCGATTCGGTGTCGTCACTAAAAGCAAATGAAAAGAAAACATTAAAGAAAAGAATAACTATTTAAAGGTAGAGGTACAAATTTTGAAAATGTAATGTTTTTAAACAGTTGGCTAATATAAATTGCCAGTGGCCATTTATGTTTGATAAATTAATTTTATAGATTACATTAATTATTTTTATAAAAAGCTAAACGCTTAAAATACTTCTTTGCAATCAAAAGTAAGTGGCATGTCAGTAAATTTATTTCTTCAAATAATTATATACGAATAACACATTAAAGGTTGTTATAAACTGACAAAAAGGAAAGTATATTTTGTATCCTGACAGTCGTAGCGACAACTAATCCCTTGTTTGTTATGCGCCAAAACGTACCGCGCAAGCCTTTCGGTCAGAGATTAAACATTCGCAGAATTTTACCTTGGTTTCCCCGCCAAATAATGTAGTAGTTAAAATTCTTAGAATCTGCCACACGCGCAATCGCTGGTAGATTAAAGGAGATATGTGTCTTTCCTTGCGTTTCCCATATGGCTTATTTCCCTATGTCGATAGGGATGTAGTGATAGTAGACACCGAATATGAGATTATCTTTACTTAGGGCTAATTATATAAATATTCTGCGTTTAAATAAATGAATCCACTCTCATAATATAACTACAATTCCCAATTTGACGATTTTTATATTTATTATATTATAAACTGACGCTCGCAAATAATGAAATTTTTGGATATCATTAATACTGTCGTGTTTTATGTAATAAAGATTCGAAGTATCGCGAAAATCTAACCAATTCTCATAATTTCCATTAAAATTAGGCAAATAATTTGTGGCAATTTTATGTTATTTAATACACTAAACTTCTGATACATGAATAGATTCAGCATTGTTAGCACCTGCCTCAAACGGTTCTTTCATACGAATTTAACTTTAATTTTAAGCGTTGGTCAGTAATTTATAAAAATTATTCTCAATTGTTTCGCGTTCTGTAACTTGTAATTCGCGTATCGCTGTGCAATACTTCGAATTCGCGCTGTATTTCCTCAATTGTTGTAATAAAATTTTCAAATCGAGAAAGACGTTTTTCAGTTCTGTTACTACGGGAATTTTGTCTGTTTGCGTAATTTTATTAGAAAAATCCGTTAAATACTTTTCAAACAATGTTATTTGCGCTTTCATAGCACCACGCTTTTTTATTAATGTTTCTATCGACATTGTACGTTTTTAAATGTGTATATATCAATTCTGAATGTTGTTTTTGCACTGTAATAATCGAAATAGAGAAAGAACTTACATGTAACGTTAATGGAAGTCACCACGTGTTTTTTGTCGATGATGAAGATGGCGATGTGCGGTATTCGTTCTACCCGTGTGGCGTGTGGATGTTTTTCGATGTTTTTAATGCTTTCGATCTGTACTGATGGTTCTGATGTACTAACGTGCGAATCCGACTCGTTTGGACCAAAATGTTGTGTGTTTTATTGAAAGAAAATGATTGAAACTGATGTTTTAATAGCACTCAAAATAAAACGATGTATTCGTAATGACGTGTATTAGTGGACTGTGTCTGACGACTGAGAAACATAATACAACGTGCCGTTTGGGCATGCGCATAATACAAACAGTAAAAAAATAACATAACATTCTAACAGTTTATATTTTAAAATGTTTCCGAATATAATAAATATTAAAATACAAATTATTCACAACTACCAATTAATGTAATTCAAATGCAGCTTGGCTTTGAAAAAGCCCGTTTTAAGTTGAAATTTATTTTATCTATCTTGTCGCCATCTAGTAGCGCTCGTGTTTATTTCTACAATCGTAACGAAGTGTTTTCGTGGTTTTTCTAGAAAATTGAATCGTGAAAACACCTTAACGCTTTTAAAATATGTTCCGTAACCCCGTCCGGATTTTCTAAACTTACCTTTCGCATTAACAAAACGACCCTACGGTCGAAATCGATTTTAATATAATAATAATAATGAATATGTGGCGCCATCTATGCTCCTATGTGACGATTATTTGTACCGTCGTTATAATCTTGTAGTGAAAACACACCACTATAATCGACTCATTTTGAGAAAAATATCGCGTTTCGACCTTATTTTAGGGTTCGAACCGTAAGAGGAAACATGTAAGAACTGTTTTCGACGTCGAGCCCACTTTCAAGTGCCACCGTAGCGTAGCAGCGATCGTACGAAATAGCCCAACTTTGACGTTCGGAATCCATCGAAATCCGCTTCGATGACATTTCTCGGTCTGCAAGGGCGTTCGTTTCCCACCGCCTACTACGATCTAATTTTTGGGCGAATTTTCTCCTCTTTTCCTACTTTTAATTATTAATAACGATACGCCTATGCAGTAGACACCCCCGCTACCCTTTCGCCCATCTATTATTTCCCTTTTAATCGTGTCCGTTTCTAAAGCCTTAGCCGTGGGACTTTTTTCACGCCAATTTTACACGCTATAGATAGGGCGACGCCTATGGTGTGCGACAGAGAGTAGAAAAGGACACACCTGTCGCCTTTTATTATTATTAACTAGATGCTGCGCATCTAGGAGTAGAGGAAGGTGGTACTTGAGGAAGGTGGTTTTTTGAAGTCGGTCCATTCATTTGAAAATCATCTTTTATAATGTGCAGTACGTTTTAAGTAGTTTACTTTTGTTCTTACTTTTGGAACACCCTGTATAGTTGAAAATATTTTTAGGTTATGCAGCATTGAATTCTGCACAACTTTTGTAGAAAAGTTTTTTTTCTAAAGCAAAATAAAGCTATAATCAAAGACTCAATCTTCGTGAACACCCTGTGTAGTGGAAAATATTTTTAACTTATGCAGCATTGATTTCTGTACAACTTTTGTAGAAAAGGTTTTTTCCTAACATCAAAAATAGAGCTGTAATCAAAGAGTCAGTCTTCCTGAACACCCCGTATATTTAAAAATATTTTTAGTTTATGCAGCATTCAATTCTATAACACCTTTGTAGAAAAGACTTTTTCGATAATATTGTCAAGTCGTAGTTTTCTTTAAAGAAAATATTTATTTTCCAGTTTGTTTTTCCGATATTTTATACAGGTCGGTGGCCCTCAAATTTGCCTACAAATATCTTTTTTAAGATTATAAGTACCTAATACCTAATTCTCTATATGAAATATTACCGGTATAAGCGATATGCCAATAGGAATGTAATTTTCTGTTGTTATAGGCTTATTTTCCCTATGTCATCTTTTTTGTGAGTCGATCGTTATTTATGTTGTACGTATTATATACAACAATTCTGTGATTCTTGAAGACACCGAATATGAGATTATCTTTACTTAGGGCTAATTATATAAATATTCTGCGTTTAAATAAAATGATCCACTCTCATAATAATAACTACAATTCCAATTTGACGATTTTTATATTTATTAGTTTTTTATTTATCCTTCGCGAGATTATATTTAAGCCAACGTAAATTCCATAATATTGACAACTCATTAATTTACGTTGCTCGACAAAAAGTTATATTAGACGTTTGTTAGATAAAAGCACAAAAAGCGAGGAAAACACAGCTGATTCATTTTGTTTTAATAAGCTATATATATTTCAGTGCTTATTCCTCTATCTATATTGTCTGCTTATTATAAAGATTTTTTTTTGTCATTGGCTGACTCGATGTAGGCAGGTATTTCACATACCGTAAACATCAATTTAGTATAGATAGAATAGAATAGTATTTCCCTATTCCCTTTTTCTCATTTGTTTGTCCCTTTCCGTATCTCTATTCCCTTTATCTATTCCCGTTTCTATTCTTATTCTCTCTTCCCTGTTCCTTATTCTTTCCTTATTTTTCCTACTTCCTTTTCCTTTCCCTAGTCCCTTTCCTACTTCCCTTTCCTATTCCCTTTCCTTAATCCCTTTCCCTTTTCCATTCCCTTTCCCTATTCAATTTCCCATTCCTTTCCTATTTTCTCTACTATTCCCTATTCTCTCTCCGATTCCTTTTCCTATTTTCTTCCCCTTCTCTTTCCCTATTCTTTTTCCCTATTCTCTTTTCCCATTCTCGTTCCCTATTCTCACTTCTCTATTCCCTTCCTTTCCCTCTTCCTTTCCTATTCCCTTCCCTTGTTCCAATTATCTCTTCCTTCCCCTTTTCCTTTCCCTTTCCTATTTCCATTCCCTATTCCTTTCCCATTCCTTTCCATTCCTTTCCATTCCCTTCCCATTCCCTTTCCATTCCTTTCCCATTCCTTCCATTTCCCATTCCATTCCCTTTCCATTCCATTCCCTTCCCATTCCCTTTCCACATTCCTTCCTTTCCATTCCCATTCCCTTTCCCATTCCATTCCCTTTCCCATTCCATTCCTTTCCCATTCCCTTTCCCATTCCCTTTCCCATTCCCATTCCCATTCCCTTTCCCATTCCTTTCCCTTCCCATTCCTTTCCATTCCCTTTCCCCATTCCCTTTCCCATTCCCTTTCCATTCCCTTTCCCATTCCTTCCCATTCCCTTTCCCATTCCCTTTCCCATTCCCTTCCCATTCCCTCTTCCATTTCCCTTCCATTCCCTTTCCATTCCCTTCCCATTCCCTTTCCCATTCCCTTCATTCCTTTCCCATACCCTTTCCCATTCCCTTCCATTCCCTTCCTTTTATAACATCCCATAAGTTACAGCTTTAAAAAAATAGTTTGGCGATTTTCCTATATTTCAATTTCTTCCCACTTTATTCGCCATTTATTTTTCCAAAAATATTATTAGCATCAAATGCAACGATCCAAACACCCACAACATGTCTGTTGCAAATGTCATTTTTTTTAATAATATTCCTCCATTTTACGGCGACTATCAATGTATTTGATTCTATATTTCGCAAATAGTGGCCAATAAAATTGCATAAGTATCTCAAGCTTCTAAAAAAAATTGCGTTTTCTTTTATATTCAAAAGTTCTGCCCCATATTGAGTCCGCCATTTTTTTTGCCAAAAACTAATATAGAACAAATTAGCGACTCAAAAAGCTTGCATACGAAACGTCTGTTGCAAATGTCTCCTATATTCCAAATTTTCTCTTCAAATATTGAATCCTCCATTTTATTTTTCTAAAAATTTGTAAGATGGAATTCAGCACTACAAAAGGCTTTTGAACACAAATATCTGTTGGCAAAAATGCCATTTTTTTTAAATACTCTTCTTGCCGTTTTAATCGCGCATCTTGTTTTTGATTCTATATTCGCAAATAGTGACCCAAAAAATCGTAAAAATCCCCCATATTATGTCTGCTATTCTTATTTTTCTACGTAAAATTTAAAATGGAATATATATGAAAGTCTTTTCCTAAAATAAAAATAGAACTGTAATCAAAGACCAAGTCTTCGGTTGGACAGTCATATAGTCAAATATTTTTAATTATGCCCTATTGAATTCCAATAATTCCAAGTTTTAAAAATTGAAATTTCCCGCTGTTATTGTGACAATATTTTATAACGTTTTCAGACTTACGCATTCTTATGCACTTTTATGTTTTTATTTTAATATACATATTAATAAAAGCGATAGATACTATCTCTCCACAGCGTAGTGTAATAAATCGAAGCGCTGTAGATAGGTCATGCATTAAAATAGATAGATATGTGCTATGAGAAGTTAAATAGGCATTTGACGAAATAATAAAAGCAAATTTCGTGTGTAGCTTCGCTTAAATAAAATATGTTTTATTTCATTATAAACGAATATTAATCATTGAGCAATAATGTGTGTTTTGGTTTTTATTTTATTTACTGAACTGTTACTTGCTTTGACTCCTTTAATATTCTTCTCATAAATTTTGCGAATTGACATTCATTCTATGAATGCTCTACTTTCGCTGGCGCGCGCAGTTAACCACTTTCACTTCGTATCGGCACCGACTCTTCGTTATCTTATATTTTTAACGCGTTTGTGCAACGGAAAATTCCACTTACGTTAATCAGTAAGTACACTTAATTTTGTTTGGTCGTACTTTCTAAAATCAGCCTAAGTGGGACATCTATAGTAGCCGCGACTATTCTTTGCCCATATATATTATATTTTTATATTTACAAAAATAAAAACTAATACTTTTTGTATATATATAGGTTTAACCAAAACATTTCAAATATACTTATAGAATGTTTTCTTGTTGTATTTTAGATATTATTAAGGATTTGAATAAAAATCGATCTACTATTTACATAAAATTCTAAAAACTGGTAATTCGTTTTGTCGTCTAAGAATGAAATAAACTTAAGAAAGATACTATTTAAAGGTAGTAAATTTGAAAGTGTATGTTTTTTAACAGTTTGCTATATAAATTGCAGTGGGCATTTATGTGATAATTATTTTATGATCTACATATTTTCTTTTTTTATAAAACTAAACTTAATCTCTTTGAATCAAAGTAAGGCTTCAGTAATTTTTTCTTCAAATAATTTTATAAGAATACACTTGAAGTTTTTTATAAACTACAAAGGAAAGTATATTTGTTCTGACAGTCGTAGAGAACTAATCCCTTTTGTTATGCGCCAAGACCGCGCAACCTTTGGTCAGAGATTAAATTCGCAGAATTTTACTTGGTTTCCGCAAATAATGTAGTATAAATTCTTAGAATTGCACACGCGCAATCGCTGGAGATTAAGGAGATTGTGTCTTCTTGCGTTTCCCAATGTTTTTTCCCTATGTCGATAGGGATGTAGTGATGTAGAAAACCGAAATGGATTTCTTTACTTAGGGTAATTTATAAATATCTGCGTTTAAATAAATGATCATTCATAATAATAATACAAATTCAATTTAACGATTTTATATTTTTATTATTTAGCTGACGCTCGCAAATAATGAAATTGTTTGGATATCTTATATGTCGTTGTATGTATTAGATTCGAAAGTATCGTAACTCTAACATCTCATAATTTCCATAAAATTGGCAAATAATTTGTGGCAATTTTATGTTATTTAAAAACCTAACTCTGATACATGAATAGATCAGCATTTAGCACTGGTCCCGTTTTTTCATACGAAATTTACGTTAATTTTGGTTGGTCAGTAATTTATAAAAATTATTCTCAATTGTTCGACGTCTGTACTTGTAATTCGCTATCGCTGTGCATACTTGAATTCGGCTGTTTCGTCAATGGTTGTAATAATTTCAAAGGAAAGAGTATTTCAGTTCTGTTAATACGGGAATTTTGTTGTTTGCGTAATTTATTAGAAAATCCGTTATACTTTTCAAAAAATGGTATTTGCGCTTCATACACACGCTTTTTTAATTATGTTTTATCGAAATGGTAGTTTTTAAATTGTATATATCAATTCTGAAGGAAAAAGATTCATGTACGTTAATGGAAGTCAACGTGTTTTGTGGAAGATGGGATGTGCGGTATTCGTTCTACCCGTTGGCGTGTGATGTTTTTTCGATGTTTTTAAAGCTTCGATCTTCGTCTGACGGTTGATGTAATACGTGCGAATCCGAACTCGTTTGGCAAATGTTGTGTGTTTTTTGAAAGAAAATGATTGACTGAGTTTATAGCACTAAATAAAAGATTTGTTCGTATGAGCGTATTAGTGGAGTGGTCTGACGACTGAGAAACTAATCAAAGTGGCGTTTGGGCATGCGCTTAATACAAACAGTAAAAAAATAACGTAACATTCTAAACATTTATATTTAAAATGTTTCCGAATATAAAAAAATATTTAAAATACAATATTCACTCCATTAATGTAATTCAATGCAGCTTGGCTTTGAAAAGCCGTTTTAAGTTGAAATTTATTTATCTTTTTCGCCATTAGTAGCGTCTGTGTTATTTCTACAATCGTAACGAGTGTTTTCGTGGTTTTTCTAGAATTGAATGTGAAAACCTTAAAGCTTTTAAATATGTTCCGTAACTCCGTCGGATTTTCTAACTTCCGTTTCGCATTAAAAAAGACCTAGGTCGAAATCGATTTTAATATAATAATAATAATAATGATATAGGTGGCGCATCTATGCTCTATGTGACGATTATTGTACGTCGTTATATCTGTAGTGAAAACAACCCACATATCGACTCATTGAAAAATATCGGTTTTCGATTTGGCTTCAAACCGTAGAAGAGAACATGTAGACTGTTCGAGTCGAACCCCACTTTCAGGCCACCCGTAGCGTAGCAGCGATCGTACGGATAGCCAAATTTGACGTTGATCCATCGAATCGTTCGATGACATTTCTCGGTCTGCAGCGGCGTTCGCTTCTCACGCTACACGATCTAATTTTTGACGAATTTTCTCCTCTTTTCCTATTTTTAATTATTAATAACGATACGCCTAGTGAGTGACTCGCTACCCTTCGCCTCTATTATTTCCCTTTAAATCGTGTCCGTTTCTAAAGCCTTAGCGTGGGACTTTTCGTCCGATTTACACGCTCTATAGGGCGACGCTATGGGTGCGACAGAGGTGAAAAAAGAGCTATACCTTTTAGTGTATTATACTAGATGTGGCATCTGGGTAGAGGAGGTGGTACGTGGAAGGAAGGTGGGTTTTTTGAAGTGGCCATTCACTGAAAATCATCTTTTATAATGTGCGTGTTTAAGTAGTTAACTTTTGTTCTTAAATTTGGAAACCCTGTATGTTGAAATATTTTTAGGTTATGCAGCATTGAATTCTGCACAATTTTGTAGAAAATTTTTGGTGTACGTATTATAACACGTGATTCTTGAAGAAACCAATATGAGATTATTTAACTTAGGGCTAATTTATAATATTCTGCGTTAAATAAAATGTCACTCATAATAATACAATTCCAATTTGACGATTTTTATATCTATTATTTTACTTAATCCTTCCGAGATTCATATTATAGCCAACGTAAATTCCATAATAATTGACATTTAATTACGTTGCTCGACAAAAAGTTATTTAAGACGTTTGTTAGATAAGCACAAAAAAAGCGAGGAAAACAACGATACTTTTGTTTTAATAAGGCATATATATTTCAGTGCTTAATTCTCTATCTTATTCTGATATTATAGATTTTTTTTGTCATTGGCTGACTGATGAGGCAGGTATTTTCACATACGTAAACATCATTTAGTAAGATAGAATAGAAATAGTATTTTTCCCTAATCCCTTTTTCTCATTTGTTGTCCTTTCGTATCTTATTCCCTTTATCTATTCTGTTTCCTTTATTCTCTTTCCTGTTCCTTATCCCTTTCTTATTTTCTATTCTTTCCCCTTTCCTAGTTCTTTCCTACTCCTTTCCTATTCCCTTCCTTAATCCCTTTCCCTTTACAATTCCCTTTACTATTCATTTCCCCATTCCCTTCCCCCCCTTTTTTCTACTTATTCTATTCTTTCGCATTCCCTTTCCATTTTTTTCCACCATTCCTTTCCTATCTTTTTCCTATTCTCTTTCCCATTCTCGTTCCTATTCTATTCTTATTCACTTTCCTGTTCCCTCCTTTCCTTCTCTTCCTATTCCTTCCTGTTCAATTATCTATTCCTTTCCCTTTTCTATTTCATTCTATCCCTTTCCTTCCCTTCCATTCCCATTCGCTTTCCCATCCCTTTCCCTTTCATTCCTTTCCCATTCCCTTCCCATTCCAATTCCTTTCCATTCCCTTTCCATTCTTTCCTTTCCATTCCATTCCTTTCCATTCATTTCCTTTCCGTTGCCATCCTTTCCATTCCCTTCCCCTCCATCCTTCCCCATCCCATTCCATTCACTCATTCCCTTTCTTTCCCATTCTTTCTTTTATAATCCATAAGTACAGCTTTAAAAAAATAGTTGGCGAGATTCCCTATATTTCATTTTTCTTCACTTTATCGCCATTTATTTTCCAAAAAATATTATCAGCATAAATGCAAGATCCAACACCAAAAAGTCTGTTCAAATGTCATTTTTAATACTGCTCTTCGTCTTAATAGCGCATTTGTTTTTGATTCTATATTCGCAAATAGTGACCAAAAATGTGTAAATCCCGATATTATGTCTGCGCTTTTAATTTTTCACGTAAAATTAAAATGGAATAATATATAGAAGTCTTTTTCC
This sequence comes from Protaetia brevitarsis, assembly GCA_004143645.1. NCBI lineage: Eukaryota > Metazoa > Arthropoda > Insecta > Coleoptera > Scarabaeidae > Protaetia > Protaetia brevitarsis. The sequence goes on along the minus strand of RXPK01005213.1, from coordinate 4,105 downwards.
TAAAATCAAAAATAGAACTGTATAAAAGACAAGTCTTCGTTGGACGTCTATTGTCAAATTTTTTAAGTTGCCCTATTGAATTCCAATATTCCAAGTTTAAAAATTGAATTTCCCGCCTGTTTTATTGTGAAATATTTTTAACGTTTTCGCTTACCGCTCCTTATGCATATTATGTTTTTTTTTAAATACACTATTAATAAAAGCGATAGATAATAATTCCACGCGTAGTGTATAAAATCGAAGAGCTGTAGATTTCATGCATTAATAAATAGAATATGTGCATGAGAAAGTTATAGCTTTGACGATATAAATAAAGCAATATTGTGTGTAGCTTGCTTTAACTAAAATATGTTTATTTCATGATTAAAGAATATTAATCATTGAGCCAATCGTGTGTTTGGTTTTTATTTTATTACTGAACTGTATGCTTTGACTCCTTTATATTCATTTCATAAATTATTGCCAATTTGACATTCAATTAGATGCTCTACCTTCGCTGCGTGCAGTTAACCCTCATTCGTATCGCACGCGACTCTTCGCTTACTTTATATTTTTACGCGTTTGTGCACGGAAAAAATTCCTTCGTTTAACGTAGATAAGTTTATATTTGTTTGGTCTAAATTATTTTTATCGCAAATAAAAAATTCTTACAAAACTAAACTATATTTGTAATCAAGTAAGGTCAAGTAAAGTATTTCTTCATAATTATACACGATACTTTGAGTATTTGGTATTATGTCAATTTAAACGCGGGAATATCGATGGCAAAATAAACAAAAAAAAAGTATACAATATGCCGACATACTTTTCGGAGCTATCCTTGATATTATATGCGCAAACACGCCGCAATACTTTCGGCTGATTTATATATTCGCAGAATTTTACTTCGCAGACTTCGCGGATTAATGTATTAAAATCTTAGAATCGGCGCACGTGGCAATCGCTGATGATTTAAAGGAGATGTTCTTCCTACGTTTCTAAGGTTATTTTCTCTATGTCATATTTTTTTTTAGTTGATCGTACATGGAATCAGATACAAAGCAAAAAAATTTAAACATATGTACTTAAATGCAGCGCCATGTAATCGTAACGGGGCGATTAAGCGCGTCGATTTGAATTAAATACAGCTGTTCTTTTATAAAAATTGAGTTTTTGCATTGGAATATGTCACTTTGTTTCTCAAGTTTTGACACTCTGTATTAGAATGCGAAGTGTGCGGAATATTTCTTAGAGTTAATTAATAAACATAACATAGCAAATTTGGAGTCGTACTTGGCAGTTTGAGATTTAATTCAGAATGAGGCAATGATTAGTTCTAAAAAAAAGAAAATCTTAAAATTACTCGAAACGGCAACATGTGCTATAGGTAGCTGAAAAGATGATGTTTTATGGCGGCACAATCCAAATGAATAAAATTTATCATTCTATTTAAATAAAAGTTGAGAGGCATTTCGGTCACCGGAGTGATATTTGGTTGAAGTATTTCAAATTTTAGGTTGAATCAACGATAAGGTGCAAAATCTAAATATGTAAATAGTAGAATCATGAACTTTTATGAACCTTATGTGGGATACCCTGTATTAATCATTATTAATTTAATAACCATTAAATTTCAGAGAATCACAAGCGTAAGGATAATATACAACTAATGGTGCTTTTGTAAATATTAATTGCAAATACTGAGATAATGTACAATTAAAGGTTCACGATGGAGTTGACAATGATATAGTATTTAGTATTGACAATTAGAGTATATATGTTATTAAATACAGGATCAATGCTATTATTATATTACTTTATATTGCATTTGAAATAAAAATTGTTATCGATGACATAAATGCTATACAGTAGGATAGAATACATACTGATAGGTGACATTTTTTTGTTAATTATTATTATATCTTTTTCAAAATTGGTAAATATGTTGATATTAGTATTACAATCGTAATATGTATTTTTTATCTACCATTATATATGGTAGAATATATAGTATTGAACATTGAATACGTATAATGGATTCAGGTGCATATATGATCAACCGAAAGATAAAAAGATTACGCTATAGAAGTGCAGTGTATGGTCTTTTAAGTTGACTGTATGGATATGTACTGATGCTGTCTTTTCGTTATTGCTCTATTTATATTGTCCTCTTTTGTATATATTGTGCGATTCGATGATCGTATTGAATTTCCTACAGTAATTATATAGCACTTGAATCGATAATATAGACAAATATATTTTTATTTATATAAATATGTAACGTACACCTATACATTATTTCTCTATATTATTTGCTTTGGTTTTTGTATATAACTTCTGAGAAAATATCAAATTTTAAATTAACAAAAAAGTATTTATTTTACTGGTATGGCGCTCTATTGCGGATGGTGTTTGTTGCATAGAACTAATCTTCCATCTGTAAGAACGACTTTGTGAGGTTAATTCCGATTTCCTCTCTCGGCATTATTCTAATTTAACATACATTGGAAAAGAAAACACACATGAATATAATATTTAAATGAATTGAACAAAAACTTTTATCAAATGATATTTTCTCAAATTGTATGTATTATTTAGTTCCACTATAATAAGATGTTATAGGTAGACGCTGTAGCGTGACTAAATGACGTTTGTTTGTCATATGTCAACGGTCTGACGCGTTTAGAACTTAAATTTACTAATTTCAATTTGATTGAAAACTGTGTCACATATTGCGCATGTACATGCGTTCGTTGTGTAAGAATTGAGCAAACATTAATAGATGTAATTTATTTATTTATTTGGTTTTTGAATTCCCTAAAGTAGTAGAAGTGAATTGTTATCTCAATAAAAATATTATGTTCTAAATAGCATCGCCATCTATAGATTTTACTGTATATCTTTACAATTTTTGTATGTTTAGTGCATGTAATGTGTTCCATTGTAAAGAATTGAGTACAACGCATCGATAAAATTTGGTTTATATTTAAATGTTTCCTTTATTATGATCAATTATCCACTCAATTATGTAATTCAGTGCAGCTTGGCTTTAAAAAAGCCGTTTTAAGTTGAGCGCTATCTGGACCAACGTGGGGCATTGCGGTACTTTATATGTATATCTAGTTTTATCGAATGTCATATGTACGCCATCTCTATTTTTTTTTTTTTTACACTAATAAAATATGTGTCAATGTTATTTTAGTGCATATTACAGAAACTGTAATATGTAGTAACTGTAATATGGAAAGGATTTCTTCTTTACGGTGTTTCGTAAAAGTTGTGTCTACGCGGCGTTCGTTCCTCACCGCTACAACGATTAATTTTTGGGCAATTTTCTCCTCTTTCCTCTTTTAACTATTAATCTCGATACGCTATTCCGTGCGTCCGTTTCGCGTTCGCCCATTTATTATTTCCTTTTTTAACTCGTTTCTCCGTCACGTTGTGGACAGCTTTTCAGCGATTTAACGCTCTAGATTTCTACATGTAAAAGAAGTTTTCGTGGTTTTTCTATAAAATTGAATCGTGAAAACCTAACCGCTTAAAATATGTTCCGTACCGTCCGGATTTTCTAAACTACCTTTCGCATTAACAAACGCCTACGGTGAATGATTTTAATATAATAATAATAATGATATATGGCGCCATCTATGCTCCTATGTGAGATTTTTGTACGTCGTTATAATCTGTAGTGAAACACACACTTAAATCACGATCATTTTGAGAAAAATGCGTTTCGACCTTATTTTTTAGGGTTCGAACGGTAAGAGGAAACATGTAGAACTGTTGTGCATCAGCCCTTTCAGAGGGTGCAACATAGGTGCAGCGATCGTGAAATAAGCCAATTTGACGTTCCAAATCCATGAATCGCCTTCGATGACATTTTCGGTGCAGGGCGTTCGCTCTCACGCTACTAGGATCTAATTTTTGTGCGAATTTCGTCCTCTTTTCCTACTTTTATTATTTAAATAACGATACGCCTATTTCATCTTGCCATCACGCTCCCCCTGGCCTTTTATTATTTCCTTTTTAATCGTGTCGTTTCTAAAAGCCTTAGCCGTGGATTTTTCACGTCCGTTTACGCTTAGAATAGGGAGCCTATGGCGTGGCATGAGAGTAGAAAAAAACA
>RXPK01005212.1:0-38746 GCA_004143645.1 Protaetia brevitarsis | reverse complement strand
TGTATTTAAACACATTCATAAGCACGGTACTGTGTAAGGCAAGGCAGTTACCCTAAGTGCTACAAGTATTCTAAGAAGCAGACTATGGATTAATGAGAATTGTGAATTCCAAATTACTTTTTATAAAGTATAAAGGAAAATGTGGTACCCCGCAAAAAATAATCACAATTGTATCAAACGGTTCTGTCCGTCTTTTATTATTACTTATCATTACATAAGGCGTATTGAATAAACCTGAGAAGTATATACATACAGTCGCGAGCAAATGTTATAGACACCCTAAATTTTGGGCGAATATCACAGTAAGAAATAAAGAAAATAAAAACTTGTAGGTAATACATTATAAATATGTAGTATTTTAAGGGATCGTATTAATTTGTTGCATATTAGAGTGTTTTTAGTACAGCTATAATACTTTTTAGATGGGAGGGGGAAAGTGACATCTCGAAGACTTGAAAATATATAAAAAAAATAATACATTTACAAAAGATATCTATAAAGACTATTGTAACCATAAAGACGATTATATAAACGTTGAAATATCTGTCACAAAAAAAAATGCAAGAAACATGAAACCCATTAATTTTGTGCCTATAACATTTGCTCGCGACTGTATATACATCTGTTAATATGACTCTAGCTTGTCATCTCATATCATAGGTGTTTGAATAGAGTTTGAAAGCATTAACGTTTTAATCTACATCTTGAATATAAGCTCACGCACACATTTTTAGCCAATTCCATCTTCATAGACAATACGCGTTATTGTTATAAAAGTAAGTGCATTAGAGATAAGTTAGAATATGTTGTGTATATCGCACAAATTTTATCAAAATAACGAAAGCTCGTAAATCTGTGGAATTAAGATACATTAAAGATTACTTCCTAAAAACATGTTCGTCTTCTAAGAAGCTTTTCACTTGCTTTAATACTATGTCATGTTCCCGACAGCCCTTTGTGTTATTTGAAAACCCTTAGTTTGTGTTTACTCCATTTAAGTCTTTATTTATGTAACTATTTTCTACTTCGACTGTTCTTTAAACATATCTATGCTTGTTTATGCATACATGAATTCTGTTATATTTGCTGTGGTGGTTATAAATGAAAAATTGTGTGCAAAATAGTTTAATTAACTTCATTAACGTTTGAATTTAAGAAATATTGTATTGCTACTTTGGTTTTGCTCTTTTGCAAGTATATGCGTATATTAGTGCTTTTCGTATATATAAAATCAAATTTATTTCATTTTTTTATGAGTAATTATTCGTCTTGTCGAGTTCTTATTAATAAAATGGATTCTCTTACTCGAAACAGATATTCGTTTTATATGTTAGTATACCTACATGCAATACATGTCTAAAATAAATTAGGAACAAATTCCTTGAAACTATCAATTATTTTTTCGAGAAATGTCTAGCCAGGTCGACCTTTATTATTTTTTTTAATTCCTATGCCATATTAATTCTATATTCAATACTGCAAACTTCTTCTAGACCTCTCGCCACAAACTGCGTTACTGTATTCAATAGTTTTTTTAAGTAACAACTCACAAATCCAACAACCTCCACTTGGTAAGTCCTTTAATTCTCTAAACGACACCAAAATTTACATAACAATTTTTTTTTAAAAAAATATTTAAATGTGGAGAGCTAACAAATAATAATTTCGGTCGCATAGCCATAGATGTTCCGAGTTATCACATTTGGATGTATTACGTGTACTGAAAAAAGAAAACTACTAAGATTATGTAAACTAAATAAAGACTGTCCTAGGTTCTGAGGAATTAATAATGCGGATTCACACTTTATTCGCAATGTCCTTTTTTCGTTGATGCTGTCTTCTTTGAAAGAACTCTTTTGAATTCTTGATCGATTATAACGGCTCTCGCGGATTTCTTTTCCCGAACGAAGAGATCCTGAATTACCAAGTTACATTGTTTGGCTCCAACAAGATGGTTCCCTTCCGAATTTGTATGTTCGGATTACGAGTTTTTGCATAACTGCTTTCCCAAGAGGTAAATTGGAAAACCAGAATCGGTGGAATGGTTTCAAATCTTTGTTGGCCAAGAGGAAGTAAACTGCCTTTTTAACCTTTTAGGTCTAAAAAATGATTCATTGATCTTTCTATTTCTCTAATTAGTAAGAGTTTTGGAGAAAAGAAGCCAAAATTGAAGAACAGTATCAAACCACTTACACCTTGATAGGTTGATTATTGAAATCATTGGGTAACTGTTGTATTTGGTTTTAGCACATCAAATATGGTAAAAATTTCAGGCACTACTTCTTTTTCTCTTTTTCGTTCATCCGTGTGATTGGTATTAAACAAAAAGAACCTAAAGAATTGTGTATTAAATATATAGCAGGCATGTAGTTAATATCACTGTCATGTTAGAAAACGCGGATAAAGAAAGAAGGAAGTTTAATCTGGGAGTATGTACAAATGAATGAATAAGGTATTCATTTGTACACTCTCCCAGTTTAAACCTGTTCACAGTTAACATATCAATCACTATAAATGAATTTTATATTTAATCAAAGCCTATATTTAAATTTCAAATTTTAAATTTCAATGTTTCGCTTATTTCATTTAATGGTTTAAGTGCTTGAAAAAGGAGCCAGTTTTTAGCATCGACACGTAGCAACAAAACTATGATTAATGAGTAATAAAATATTTGCTCACTGTTGACTTTTTAGCCTTTAATTTAATACTACTTTTGAAAAATTGGGCAAATGCCAAAATGGATTGCAACATTTGTAGCTTCCTAACAATAAATTGTTCATTATCTTTGTTTTAGACGTTGTCTTAATATGACCGAGTCTGGATTTAAAGTCTTTATTCTATTAACAGGTACATACATACATATACAGGTACACGTCATATATACAATGTATAGGCAACACAAATGACATTACTATAACATCTTCCCTTCTTTTTCAAATAAAATAAAATACCATAAAACAATAAATTTGTTTGTAAATAATAATTTCAAATTCTACATAATTTTAATACTACTTAAATACTAGTTTTAATATTTAAAATTTGTTTAATATTTTAGTCGTTCAGGTGATTTTATAATACGTCCATATCTAGTAGTTTTAGATGGTTTGTTATTATATTCTACATCTTCACAATCGTAAACATATTTAGAAGAAGTTGGAAAGCTAGTATGAGATTCTTTGGTTGATCTAATGTAAATTTTATTTCTAATTATATGCTTACCATCTTCCTTTACAATTTTATATGTTCTGGGACCTATTTTATTAACAATTTTACCTAATTTCCATATGCTTTGTGGTTTTTCTTGATATCTAATTAGTGAATTTTTATTAAATACTTCATTTTGTTCTTTTGTTTTAGAGTCATAGTAATATTTGTTTTTCATTTGAGTAAGATTAATTTTCCTATCAAATTTAGTTTTATTTATTAATTTAGGTAACAATAATTTTCTATCTACAGGCATATTATCTCTTAAATATCTAGACATTAATATTTGAGACGGTGTATATAAGTCATAAACAGGTGTATTTCTATATGATAGTAAAGCTAAATCTACATCTTGCTTACTTTCAATTGTTTTCTTTATAAGTTTTTTAATCGTTAGAATTGTTCTTTCTGCTAAACCGTTAGTTTGTTGATGGTGTGGTGATGATGTTATATGTTTAAAATTCCATGAATTAGCAAATTGTTTGAATTCTATACTCGTAAATTGTCTTCCTGAATCAGATATCACTACATAAGGTATACCATGTCTAGCAAATACACTTTTTAATTTCTTAATTACATTTGTAGTTGTTAAGTCATTATTTAAATTTAATATTTCTGGATATTTTGAATAATAATCAACTATTAACAAAAAAGATTCACCATTTAGTTCATATATATCAATACCAAGTTTATACCAAGGTAGTTTTATAATTTCCTGAGATATCATTGGCTCTTTTGACTTTGAATTTAAGTATTTTTTGCATACTGAACATTGATTAACAAAGTTTACAATATCTTTTGACATACCAATCCAATATACTAAATTATTCGCTTTTAATAAGCATTTACTTATACCTAAATGACCTGTGTGAATACTAGATAATATTTTAGATTTCCATGATTTGGAATAATTAATTTTTGATCTAAGTATAGTAAACCATTATATTCTGTAATGAGAGATCTAAAATTGTAGTAAGATTTAATATTTTCTGGAATATTTTTGATTTTATTTGGCCATCCTTTTTTAACATATTGAATTATTTGTTTTAAATCATCATCCTCTTTTGTAGCGTTAATTAATTCGTTTAATTTGTCATCATCTATAGTTATTTTCTTAGTAATTGCACATACATGAGCATTTAAGTCTAAACTATCATAAAATTTGTCTTTTAGTGGAACTCTAGAAAGACTATCTGCAATAATTAAATGTTTACCGGGTTTGTAAATTAAGTCGAAATCGTATTTTTGCAAAAAATATTCTCATTCTTTGCAATCTTGCTGGACATTCATTCAACGGTTTTTTAAAAATGTTGATTAAGGGTTTGTGATCAGTTTCAATTATAAATTTTTGTGCGAAAACGTATTGATTAAATTTTGTTACGCCAAAACAAATAGCTAAGAGTTCCTTTTCTATTTGAGCATACTGCATTTGAGTGTCGGTCATAGTCTTTGAAGCATAAGCACAAGGTTTATTATTTTGAATTAAAACAGCTCCTAATCCATATTTTGATGCATCCACTGATAACGTAATTGGCATGTTAGGATTAAAATATTGAAGAACTTTTTGACTTGCAATACTTCCCTTTAATTCAGTAAAAGCTTTTTGCTGTTTACTACCCCAAGTAAAAATGTTATTTTGTTTAATGATTTCTCTTAAAGGTTGTGTTTTGTGTGATAAATTTTTAATAAATCTACCTACATATGTCACTAAGCCTAAAAATCGTTGAACATCTTTTTTATTTTGTGGTTCAGGCATATCAGTTATAGCTTTGATTTTATCATCGTCTACAGAGAAACCTTTTTCAGAAAATTTGTATCCTAAGTATTTAACTTCCTTTAAGCCAAATTTGCATTTGTTTAAATTAAACTTTATATTTTCTTTTTGAGCAATTTTAAAAACTTTTTCTAATCTTCTTCTAATTCTTCTAATCTTTCATCTTCTTTTGTACTACCAAAAATTAAAATATCGTCAATGTAAATTTCTACTCCTTCAATTGAAAAAATACTTTTAAAACGTTCTTGAAATGCTTCGCTAGCAATGTTTATACCAAATGGAAGTCTTAAAAATTTAAAACGACCAAAAGGAGTACCAAAAGTGCAAAGATTACTACTACTTTTATCTAGGGGAATGTTCCAAAATCCACTAGTTGCATCAAGTGTAGAGAAATATTTTGCATTGTTTAATTTATAAATAATTTCATCTATAGTGGCAATTTGAACGCTTGTTTTTTGATTACTTTATTTAAATCTTTTGGATCTAAGCAAATTCTCAAAGTATTATCAGCTTTTCTTACTAAGACATAAGAATTGCACCAATCAGTATTATCATAAACCCTTTGAATTATTTTTAATTTTTCCAGCTCATTTAAATATTTTTTAAATTGATCTTGCAGTGCGAATGGTACAGTTCTTATGGGATTTACAACTGGTTTTGCATTCTCATCAATTTCAATGTGATATGGCTTACCAATTTTTCCAATACCAGAAAAAATGTGTTTGTATTTCTCTAGTAATGTGTCGTATCCCGTTGTTATGATTGAATTAACATGGCTGGTTTCATTACGATCATTGATTTTTATAATACCTAATTTTATTGAATCTTGCAATCCTAAAATAGAATCATTATTTCCTGTTTCCACATAAAATTGTAAATTAAATGATTTATTTAAATATTGTACATTTAGAAAACATTTTCCTACTATAGGTATATTTTCACCTGTAAATGTAGTTAAAATATCATTAACTTTTATAATTTTGTTTGAATTAAATTGGAATTCCTTTAATTTATTCATAGATATCATATTTACGTTAGCCCCAGTATCAATTTTAAATTTAATTTTAAGTTTATTTTCAACAAACAAGTATTTAAAATATAAATTGTTCCTAAATTCTGTGTTTATAGAATCTATCATTAAATTATCTAAAGTTACATTATTTAATTTATTATTTATCAAATCTACTTTCTTTTTTCGTAATTTACATACCTTGCTGAAATGATTTAGTTTTTTACAATTTAAACATATTTTGCCAAAAGCTGGACATCTATTTAACATATGGTTACCTCCGCATTTTGTACAGCTTTTTATGGTTTTCTTTTGGGATGTAGTGCGCTCTGGTGCTGCTGACCTTGTACAATATTTGTCTGCATCCATCCTTTTCTTTCCAATGGCATCTATTTCTTTTTTCGTTTTCATATCTTCAAGTTGATGACGAGCAGCTTCTGTTAATATACAGCATTCGATAGCTTTTCTAAGGTGTCGGATTCGCGTTGTAGAAGTTTTTCACGAACGGAGTCATCCTTAATTCCAATAATTAACCATTGTTTTAATTAATTCATTCTTCAATTCTTCCTGGCCAAATTCACAGTTATTCGCTTGATTTTTTAAAGATGTAATGAATTGTTCTATCGTACTTGATCCTTGGCGTGCCGTAAAAAAATTGTATCTTTCGTACGTTAGATTTTTCTTTGGGATAAAATATTCTTCAAATTTTTTCTTTAATGGTTCAATCTTGTTTATGTCTTCTTTTGCGAAAGTAAATGAATTATATATTTCAATTGCATCCTCACCCATGTGGTATAATAGTTGTGCACATTGTATTTTTTCGTCTTTTTTGTTCAACTCTGTAGCGGTGGAATAAATTTCAAATTTTTGCTTCCAAATACGCCAATTTTCTTTTACATTTCCTTGTAAATTCAATACAGGTAATTTAGTTTCCATTTTTCACTTAATTTTTCATTTAACACTATTTTAACTACTTTTACTTTTATTTTACATGTGCTTTACACCTTTTAATACTTGTGTCGCAGCGCCATGTCTTAATATGACCGAGTCTGGATTTAAAGTCTTTATTCTATTAACAGGTACATACATACATATACAGGTACACGTCATATATACAATGTATAGGCAACACAAATGACATTACTATAACAGACGTTCATCCGGCTCACGCTTGGCCGATCGTGGGGGTGATTTTGTAATAATAAAAGACGATGGCGGGTGGAAGAGTTCTGTAGTGGAAGCCTATACTGATAGCTCTTTAACAACAAAAGTTGAAGTAGCAAAACTACTGTCAGTACGTCCAGAACCTTGCATTTCCAGTACTTCAACAGCCTTTGGAAGTAAAGAACAAGGTATTAGCATACAGCTCTTTTTCCTAATTCATATATTAACGTTTAGTAATAACTGTAGTTTCTAAACATGCTGAATAAATTCTTGTTATTTGTTTATGGCTCAAACGTAAATGTGTTTATTTTCACCGAAAGAAACTCAACCGATTCCACCATGATTGCACATTCGTCGAAATCGTCAACCAATATTAAACTATCATTACCGACGTTCTGACTTTAAAATCAAATTCTTAGCATTTAGAAAATATTACTTAAGTCCAGTACCAAGCAGTCCTATACCCTTCTGTTAAAGGGACACACTATATATATATTAAAAGTTCTTGAATTTGCAGTATTATCTCGATTTTGAAACTTTGGGATTAAGCATAGTTAGCTATGATCTATTAAAAAAAAAATAACCTAATCTATGTTGCTCTTCCGGTTACATCGAAAGTCATGGCCAACTTTGATACTTTAAATAGAAACCTATATTTTTTTAGTGGATTTTAAGGTTTTAATGGGCATTTTAAAGCCAATTTTATCTACTTACCTATCGGTTACCGTTTTCGAGTTATTTTGGTTTTTGTGAAAAAAAGCTCAAAAAAAAATATGATGCTGTGAATGCGTATAATGGATATACAGTAAAAGATAGAGCTTTTATGTTAATTGTGGAGAGTGTGGGTGCTCTACTAATTAACCAAGAAATAAAAAGTAAACAAAATTATACAGGTGTTCCATAATCTAGGATTGATTTGGGGTAACTTCTTAGTACTAAGTTTTTTCAAATGGGACGCCCTGTTTATTTTTACACCATGTGATGTAGAATTGAATCTTCTATCGAAAAGGTATTCTTATACCTATCAATATCGTTTCTTTTAGAATTAGTGATTTTTAGAAATTGTAGTTTTGTATTAATATTTAATTAGCAATAGGCGGTGAAAAGCAATTTTAATTTTAAAACGATATAAAAAAACAAAATATGGTATGAAAAAATAAAATTTATTGAATACAAAATAATCAGAAACGAAATGCTGTATGTATTATGTAGGTATAATAAAATTATAAGTGTTGTATATGACCTCCATATGACCTCCATTCGTTTGCAAAAACTGAGCATCCTGATGTAAACTAAGTAACATATTGTTTTACTTAAACTATAATTGTCAAAATCATGCAATTGCAGTGCATTTTTGTAACAAAAAGTGGTTTCATGTTTAAGTGGGTTAAAGATACTGCATAATATCAAAGAAGAGCAGAAAAAAAAAAACATTTTCTTCTTTTCTTGACACAGTATTTTCTCTCGAGATTAGTAATTTCTGGCTGCCATAAGCCAACTCAAACCTTTTTGTTTATGTCCTCTTCTTTCACCATGCTATGTAAGCTTTTACCACCATAACATAATGTTGTCTAGATTTCTTGTTATTAGTAATACATCCATAATTGCTAATCTTGACGCGTTGGGTTCCTTTGGTTAGTGTGTTTCAATAATCATTGCAGTAATCATGCAAATTACGTATGTATGTATGTACAAAATAATGTTCTTCACTCGTACAAAATATTTCTGTCGTGTGTAAAAGAAAATTCGCCGTATGCCGCCACATAATCCGAATAACGATCGGGAATTATTTTGTTTTGTCTGTCAAGTCGGCGAAGCCCAAAACGTCGCCTTGTCACTATTTCTGTAACCGGGCGTGCACGCCCGCTCTCAAAGAAAACGTTTGGGATATGCACTGCACTCGCCCGCATGCATATGCATGCTATGTTGTGAATCGCATTCAATACAGACAACGTTGGGGACACACAGACACGAGTGCTCGCGGTCGAGGTGTCTAAGAATAAATTCGGATCGTGCGTGTCGCCCCGTCCGACATTGCGTTAAGAAACGTCGCCGAATTTACATATCTAACGAGACTAAGTGATAAATGGCCTCTTCACCTTAACGAAAGCCGCACGAGACGGTGGAATGGAACTTTCGTTTCGATCTAGGCTTAAAAAGGGGTAGTTGTGTCTCCGTATCTGTCTATGTTCGTTTAATGTATAGCCTACAGGTTATTGCTCTCACTTTATGAAATAGTGCCTTTTAGAATGGTTGCCGCTGAAAATATTTTTATTCAACTTTCATAAGTTACATTATGCTTTTATTAATAGCAATTCAAAAGCAATAACATAATATTTCAACATTTGTAACCATTCTAAATACTAAATGAAATGAGGAACACCGTTGAGAAATGTTTCCCAAATATACAATTTTTCTTTTGATTCCATGTACTTTTAACAACACTTTTCTTACGAGTCATTGATATTTTTTTGTTGGACTTTTTAATGTATTTATAGTATTGCTGAAATTTTAGGCAAGTTTTATGCATTGAAAAATATATAGCTTATATCTCTGCCAGAGAATTATTGTAAAAAACGTATAAGCAAAACTTAGGAAATCAACCAGTTACATCTCCCTATAGATACACTCTTATTAAACAATATATTCGATATATTTGGTTTTTACTTTTGACCATTGCTTTAAATTTTGCTGTGTTATTTTTGAAATTGGTTTTCTTAGTCATTTAGTTAAACGAATTCTAGGTGTTTTTCATTGTTTATTATATACCACAATTTTATCATATTGATCTTGGCTTTTCCATACATATCTATTTTATTAACATTATACTATAAAGGTTAATTTCAACTTACTCCGTGGTTAAAATTTACTGTTTTTTTTTTCTGTACAATATCGTAAATTGTAGTTAATTTTTAAGGATAATGAACAAAACTCGTATATAAGTAATTTAATTAAACGACAAAAAAGAAACAATTTAAAAAATAACAAATTAAAAGTTAAACCATATACGGGATGCAGCAATATTTTATTACTCTGGTGATATGCTGGACACCCAGCTCTTATTTTAGGGATGCGGCATTTTTAGAGAATATAATCCAATATACATATACCAGATTGTTTCATAAAAGGAAATCCACAGTAAATTTACTTTTTGGAAGAAAACTATGTATGTTCTTAATTTTTTTATTAAAGATTTCAAACTCAATTCAGCTCTTTATTATGAAAGTAACTTGTTTTGTGGTTTCTGTTTAAAAATAAGAAAAAAATACGTCTCCTAAGAAAAACATACCTACGTTAAAATTAAGAAATATAATTTAATAAATAAATTCTTTTTGTCATCGCATGTGCGGGAAGCTCATTAAACTCAACAGCAAGGCAATTGCTTCCAGCTACTGATTTCAAAAGTATTTTGCTCGATTTTGTTGGAAGAACGGTGGAGAACGTGTCAATTATAACTAGAAATAACACAGGGAGTAATTCTATCACAACAGTTTCTACAATGATCCATATGATTCAAACCCCAGTATTCGATATTGTCTTTCTATTCAGCAAGCAACTGTAAGTAACCTAACGAATTAATAGCAAAGGTCCCTCTCTCTCTATTAATATTAATTCGGCCAAGTTAAAAAAGTTAAAACCTTTTCGGAATCGTACTCAGTAAGATTCTAATGTTGTAAAAATGTGAACGATTTTTTCTTAATATTTATAGCACATATCGCTCTATACGAATGCTAACAGAACCTTTAATGATATTCTTCATTTATTGTTTTTTTTTTGCAATTCTTGTAAAAGCTCTATTTCAATAAATTTCGTCAAAAGTTCTTTAAGAAAGCTTCTCTTCGCTATTGTTCAGATACCTATACTTTAGGCACTGTGAATTCTATCATCTGAAAAAAGCATTCCTTTCTGTTGCTACTATTAAGGACAACATATGTACATACCATATCAATCTTGGAGTAATTCATTTTTATATAAAGAAACTGTAATTTTTCATTAGCCGCTAATTTGATAATCTTTTAGATACATAAGGAATTTCAATTATTCGAGATTATTGTAGAAAAGGTTAAAAATATGTATAAGTAAACATTAATACTTTTGATTACAATATACAGAGCGTTTTACAAAAGGCGTTTTGAAAACGGTAAGTCAACACTTTCCTGATAACTAGCCTGCCCTGCATTATCTAGTGATAAAAACTGTTTACTGATTCCATAACCTGAGTTCCACCAACCCACACCAAAATTTAATTGCTAAGTTTGGAAACCTTTGCCCGTAGAAAACCCTTTGTTGATCTTTTATGTGATTTTCAGTGTTTTTAATACAAATATTTGCAACTCGTAAATCACAAAACAAGTTATTTATTTAATCAAGCGATGAATGGAATGGGGTTGGGAATCTTTAATAATGTAAAAAGGGAGGGTCTATTTAAAAATTGAATTTTACTGCGCCAATGTTTTTATAGAACACTCAATATATCAAATATATTTTTATGCATAATTGGCATTAAATTACACCTCCAAAATATGAAAACGCTATGTAGCATAAGGCTCGTGTAATAATAAAACTATTGCAGCGCTCTCTGTAAATAGTACTTCAATTGTACTTATGTGTGTAACGAACTTAGGCGCATATTTTGTCCTGAATACATTGATATTAAGAGAAACTTAAATGTTCTCAAGTAAAAGTACAAGTAATTCTTTGTTAAATTCTTGAAACATTGTAAATCTTTCAGTTATAGTGATGCCATGTAAAAAACGAAATGTAGTACCGTATGATAAGAGTATAAGATAAGATATTGAATATTTTAAACGAGCCTCAGTTAAAATTTAGGAGCTAAGGTAATTGTAGTTTAAAAAACCACAAAATCCATTTGAAATTTTACTCTTCCCTGTCGAATTCACTGAAATGGTTGTTCAACTTCGTACAAGAAAACTTTCCTATTCTAATGAATTTCAGCGCCATGAAAAAAAATACTATGTTCTAGTTTCGTTTAACATCAAAAGCCAGTGATTTAAGAAGTTCTGGAAAATTTAGCATTTTGAGTAAAACATAATCATTATCCCTACCGACTCGCTAATAATTGAATGGAAAAAAAGAGAATAACTCCCAGGATCCAGACTGGCCAATTAGGACCATTAGGGTTACTTTTCATGGCTTGAGGATATTCATATTTATGTTCAAATGAGAATGTGAAATGCGTGTTTATCATGAGTTCTATCAAATGCAGAATCCAGCTAAGTCATTTTTACTTTAACTGCGATTATATTGCGTTTCAGTCCGTCTCATAGAGTATGAGATGCAAATACGGATACATTATTCTTACTGTTAGCATTGTCTGAACGATCTATTATAAAAAATTACAAATTCTGAAGAAGGAGTTTTCCATACCGAAGGTTAAGATAAGTATTATAAAAGATAGACAATAATATAATTGAAGGCAGCAACTAAGTTAGAACTTACACAGGTAATTGCTTGAGAGTATTAGTCGGTAGTTTGTAAATTGGGGATATATCCCTTAACGATCTTTCCTTTCTCAATTTAAATTTTAACAGAAACTTTCGATAGAAATTACAGTCAGAAGTTATAGTTTACACTCCTTATCTAATTGTTACGATTGAATCGTTTCTATATTTATAGTTTGTGCACTTTATATATTCAATTAACGACCAGTTACTGCAATCCTAGCTCGATAACGCGTTTCAATTGTTTACAGCATTAAATATCTACTTAATCAGTTCTTTACCCTTTTTTCTCGTTATATATATGGTGCAATTCTTGAGACAATAAATGTTTATTAGATTAAGTATAACAGTAAAAGCAATCAATTCTGCTACAACTTCAATGTTAAATGACTATCGATTATTGATTGTTACTGTAACAGCTCCACCTATACAAATAAGTCACCTTCTGAAGTAGTTCTTTCACGCGAATTGTGCGTACCGCCTCACTGTGATTGGATAACATCATGGGGGAAGGTCGGAGAAGATAAGACTAGTGGAAAATTGGATAGATTGGCCGTAGGAGATTGAATTCGACGGGCTTATTTAATCAGGAGGTATTGTATTGCCCTCCGCTATCTTCCTCCGAATGTTTTCCCGGTTTTTGTCTAACCCGTGCTTTATCTGTCGGTCTCCTCTCTGTTATTTTTTTTAATCTCCGTCCTAGGAGGATAAATTCCGCCAGTTCGAAATGTACACAATACATTTATTTCCTCCTTTATGTGTTCGATTCCGTGTGCACGCGTGTACGCGTATGGGACTACGTTTGCCAACTTTGCAAAAATACGCTTGTTTGCGGACGATTTGAGCTGAAAAAGTTATGATTGGACAGGGCGCATTCGGACTCTCTCCCTCTCAGATAGAGTACCTACTCTGGATTATCGTTGCGACAAAATCGGAACAAACAAATCGTCCGTATTATTAATCCGGTGACCGGTACGGAAGTAAGAGAGAAATGACATGGCGGAATTTGCAAATTATCGGAATTGCCTTTTATAGAAATTAAACTAAAAGGTAGGAGTGAGTTATTTAAAGTAAACTAATAAATAAATGCTGTGAAATGCTATATGGAATGTATATATAAGCCAGATGGAAATTTCTAACGCTAAGATTTAGTACCATTCTTTCGTTAATATATTTGTTGTTCCTCTGCACATACCATTTATTAACTTTACATGCATTAATCCTAATTAAAAATAAGCACCAACTATTCCTGTCATTGTTCAAAGAAGATTAAACTAACAAAAATAGAATGTGAAATATGAATGAAGAAGAAAACTTGGAATTTTCAAAACAATTTTAATATCCCCACGTAGGATTGCATCTGTGCAAAGTTGTACTACCGCAAATTAGGGCAGAATGATCTGATTGTTGGCAAAGAATAAAAATCTTTATACAAAAAATTAAATACCTAACTCTGTTTTAGTTTCTGAATGAACTCATATTACATACATTTATGACTTTGAAATTTATTTAAATCGCATTTGTTTATATTCATGACTTTACAGTAACACATGCTTTTAAGAATAATATGTGCTTATATGCGCATTTATTTAGTCAATTATTTATCGTACAATGTATTTATTAGTGTAACTTTATCAATGTTGCTAAATTAGGGCTTTAAATTGGTGTGGTGGGTAGGTAATTTTCGATATATAATAACTTTCGGCGAGCAAAATAAATCTTATTGAGATTTGTTGGGATTTGAAAAAAAAAAAATATAAAATAAAAAATAATAATAAAAAGGTAATTCAAGTCCGATCAAGCTGCAAAGAATTAAATTGTTTCTTGTCAAGGATTTACGTTAGGACACTGAGCCATGGATTCTCGAACTTATATATTAGCATATAGTTCACATTGAACCTTAGTATTTGTGGAGTATATAGAGCGCGCTCTAATATGAGATTTCGTTAAAACCCATAGTAATGACTGTTTCATTTAATATAATAAAACTGCAGGAATAGGTATGCCCTGCGTCGTTCCACACAATGATTCATTTAAATGGCGATAGATAAGAAGTAATTTGGGCTACACTTTCTGGCAATAATGCTTGTAAAAAAAAATAATCCTAAAGAACAAAAATATTTAATAAAACATTAAATAAATAATACAAATGTCGTCGCTCACTAAACTTTAAAAATTTGCTGTTGCAATAGTAGCAGATTTAATTTTAACACCCGTATGAAAAACATCTGTAGTATTTGTTTAATTTAGGTTATAGCAAAATCACTGTTTTTGATACATGGGTGTTAACAAAGTAAATGCTCATCCTCCGAAAAATGAGTATATACTACTTAGGCCTTACTCAGGATAAAGGTTTTTTTTCTTAATTTTCTCTTGACTAAATGCTTTAAATTTTGCTTTATTTTGCGCACACCAACCAATTGTTTCTTATAAGCTAGACTAACAAACAACAAACTTTCATATGAAAATATATAATTCCTTAGAACGTATGTTCAGTTCATTTATATAAGTTAAATTTTTGATATAAGAATTAATTTTGTTATCAAATATTCTGGTATGCCTTAGGAAGCAATCGCTATTGATAATGACTTACTTGATACTCGGATAGGTTAAAAGCCATAAAGGTAATCATCTCTAGGCTGTTGTCCAGGATAGCAAAGTACTCTCTCGCAGCAACCTACGTCAAGTTGTAAAGCTACTGACTGGCCACTGCAAGCTTAATAAAGACATGCACCGCATAGGACTGGCTAGCAGCTCTCTCTGGCGTGCGTGTTACCTAGAAGACGACACGCCGGAGCACATCGTATGTGATCGTCCGCCGCTTGCCCAACTTAGAGGTTCCATCCTGGGGGAGTTTTGGCCCAGTATGGCCAACTTTGGCGTTACCTCATCTGCTACACTGCTCGAGATCAATCTTCATTTGGATTGGCTCAGGTAGGCTATGGATAAGCACACCGCCTAGGAGTGGTTGTACAATGGGCTCGGTCAGAGCGCCCTAAATGCACATGGCTAGCCACCCTTTCAGAAGTATTCTGGTATTATGGTGCTCCAAGATTGAATTATCATTCCCTACCCTATCGTTTTTTTTTTGTTATTGAAATATGATAATTTCTTTAATAATATAATAAAATTATAACGACTTGTGATTAAAATGTTCATTCATTCGAATTTATCAATGTACCGAATTGAATGAATGCTCGAAGATTTTACGTTGGAATGTAATAACTTTACAAATTGGTGCAATAGCCACGATAATATTTCGAAATATATCTAAAGACATATATAAATATATAAAATGGAATCATTAATTTTTTGACCAGTTCAAAGGTTAAATGTGTACGTGATTCTAAATTAATAATTTAACTATTTTAATTAATTTTGTTAACATATAAATATAATAAATAAATAAGTAGAACAATGTTATTTATATTTGAGGAATTACGCTACATTTCGTTTGAACGACGTATGAAAAGTGGCTACAATCTATATTATATTATAACACAATTAAAGCTTAAATAAATACGTAAACTTGGTCGTAAATAACGGCGATATCAACCAAATAAAATCGTACACTTCCTCATAAACGCATATCGATAGATATGAGTCGATTGTTGTGTAAGAATATGAAACAATTACACTGAAGTTTATGGCTGGCGTAAAATTAAATATTCAATTAGGTTGCGACCGCGAAACTTCAGTATCAGTAGTCGTAAATAACTCGTAAAGATATGCACTTTATGATTTATTAAACCAGATCAAACGTTCGTAATTGTATAATTGGGTGCATTAAGATCAAACCGGGAGAAAATTGTGGAAAGAAAATTGATTTGTTGATTTATATTACCTATATACCTATGTAGGCGTTTCTATAGCTATATATTTATAGTTTTTCTATTGTATAATTTTATGGTTTATTTTGATAAATATAAAATAGTGGTAGGAAAATCGGAATTATGCGATAACATTAAAAGGAACTTTAGTTGATACGGCAAAAAAAAAATCGAATTTCTTAACGATTCAAATCCTTTTGTTAAGCGATATGAGATTCTGTATATAATTATTGTTTCTTTTTACGCGATAAAAATTCGGAAACCGGATCATCAAGCGAAATATAGTCATATAGATAAGATCATCCTCATCATACATATTACCTTCCTACGCCTGCTACATAATTGAACATTCTTTCCTTTTTTTGCCCTTTCCCAATACCTGCGTGTTGTTTGCAAAAAAAAAAAACTATATTATGTTTTTTTTTGCACATTAGATGCAGCCAGAATAGCACTGTATCGTGTTATGAGATACATGTAGGATTTCCAATTTTACTGAGTTACAGTATTATACTGTTGATATGTAAAAATAAGTACATACTTATTCACAAGTGATAGATGGCCTTTTTATTGGGCTTGTTTCAGTATCTAATAATAAATTGCAATTTTTATTTCATTGGTACATTCCTCAATAAAATAAAAAATAATTAATTTTTATTCAAACAATTCTCATTATTTTTTTTATCCAAATAATTGCCTATTGTACTCATATTAATTTTCCCACCAAGTAATTTTTTCATCGATAATCTACATTAAAAATGGATTAAGGGAGTTCGTCTCTCTATCTTTTATTTTTGTTTGATTATTTGTGTTAAGTAAACTACTGCATCGATTTCTTTTAACATATTTAAGGCAAGGGAGATGGGTAGAGGCGCATAATAGTTTTTTAAGCGATTAAATTATTGTTTTGGTAACATTGGAAAGGAAGTGAAGTTAATTAGTTTCTTACACTAGACGATGTTGTGTTCTGACGGCAAGAGTATTCAATATTTTCAAACAATAAGTCTAACCTGAAACAAAAACAATAGCTTTAAGAACGTTGCTTGTGATTGGGCAGTAATAAGTAGATCAGGTAAAACAGTACCACTTTAAGTTATTGAATTGCCGATTGCAAGCAAATGTTTTTTCGTCCCTGCTCACAACAATAAGTATACTATTTTTTTTTAAGAAATAATTAAAGCCTTGATTAAAATAAAATGATACAACTATAAGTACTAGTAACAAACAACTAGAACATTACTAAACACTTAATAAATTAAATCCACTTAAATACTACTTAATTATATTCACAATTTATATCCACTATCTATTTTCACTTCTACATCCGTCTCCAAGAAATGGAACTGATCTTCATTCGTGGGAGTGTTTATATTTCGCGCCTCCAGTTCCAGAGCGGTCGATGGCTCTCGCAATGAGTCTAAAATATTCACTCGTCGATTGCGAATCGATGGAGCACCCTTTGACAGCTTTAACTATCTAAGTAATCTCCGCTAGTCAGGTAGCGCCATCTGTGAGCGCATTTGGTAATTTAATTCAATCAGTCGCGCCTAACAATACTAACCAGAAATATTATCTCATAATATAGTTATATTGTTTTAATTATTTCATTATTTTGTAAATAAATCGAACGAATTAAAAGTATATGTAACATTCGGTCAATATTAGCATGCTCTGTGTTTCGTTTTACCAAGGATCATCAAGGATCATTGGTTTACCTATGCATCGTACGGAGGAAGTTTTAAGAGTATTTTTGTATTCCGTACATACAATGAGCACTTCGTGTAATTGTTCTGTCGGAAGACAGTGTCGCAAAGTTCCACCTTGTAACACTAGACGTTTTCGAATATGTCACATTGGGTTTCACTCACCGTATCATTCGGTTATCAACCAATAGTATTAGATTGTGTTTTTCGCTGACGTCACAGTTCCAACCTGGTTGAACCCAATTTTAACCGGAGTCGGGACTTGGGTATTTAAACGTTTTTAGCAATAACATACCTCTTTTACTGTTTAAGCTGTTTGCAACGTGCTCAATCTTAGTTTTCATCAGTCGTAGAAAAAGTATTAAAAATGTTACTTAATATTATATATAATAATATAAATGTTGAGTTTGAAGAGAACTGATAATATAGTTATAGATAATTTAATCCACGGTAAATATAAAGATATGTGGTTTTACATTTAATTCTTAATAAAATTTCATTGCAGATGATAACTTTATGTATGAATTTTTTGAGGAGGCCATTAATAGCGGCAAATTAAAAAAATACGGCTTATGCGATTATAGGAAACTTTTACAACTACACCTATTAATTGATTACATCTTTATGAGTGACATTCCTTAATATTAATTATTTTAATATATATCGTCAACTGCGTTACGAATATGTGCGTATTCTAAATCAGTAAAAAAAAAATGAAATTTACCAGGAAACCAGCGATTTCTGGCTACTGAAAGCTTCCTCTGACGTAGGCCAAAATAATTATCTTACTTGATAGTTTTACAATACATTCTAATAGTTCATTTATAATAACACATGCTGTTGAATTTGCAACATTGAAGCGATCTGCAATAGACGCAATTGTCTCTCCTTTCGCTAAATACCAAAGCCTCATCAAGAGATATTTTTCTAATGGCACTGCCATGCACCCGCCTATATTTTTTCTTGTAAAATTTGAGTGTACTAGACGAACTAAGCACTGAAATGACGACTTGCATTCTAAAATGCAATAAAAATCATACGCCAGAATCTATTAACCAAGTTCGAAATAATGGTATTCTCACTGTCTTACTCTTTCGTATAAAGGAATAATTTTATATGCACAATTTTTTAAAATGACAAGCAAAACATTCAAACTGTTGTTTGGAGCATGTGTGATATCGTACAACAGACTAACGCAAGACGCAAATATTTCCTTTTCAGTAATTCTCTTATATATTTCGAAAAAAGGCTAGTGTAACGAAAATATAAAGCCGAATGTTATAACCTACAACAGTTATAACCAAACCTGTATAACTGTTTAATTCGATCGGATAACTATGTTGTAATACCGGTTCCTTACCTATCAGGTCATGGTTCGAACTCATGGTTAACCAGCTGTGTACAATCGAAAACGTCTACTGTTTTTCCACTTTGTGACAGTTTGTGGTGACATTTTATGTGAGTTTGGTGGTGCGACTCGTAGTTTGACATTTCACATTTGACATTTTTATGTAGGCTTTTGCATGTAATTACAAGAATTGTGTCACAAACATGGAAATGTTAAAATTTCCTTCATGGATAAAAAAAATCCCATTTTTAATAATAAATAAACGTAAATTGATGCGAAATAGAAAAAAATAGTATAAAATATGCGTGTTACAATGACTGTTGTAATAGTAGTGTTTTAATGTACTCTTGTTACGTGTATATTATTAATTTCAACATTACATGAACATTAACACGACAACAAAGGAGCCTAGCAAAAACAAAAACTCAAGACATGACTCTGTATATACAATATATATTTGTGTACTTCCATACAATTCTAGACTTCTAGATTGTGTAGAGTTAATGTGGAATATTAATAAAAAAAAAAATTGGACACAGAACAGCGTTTTTGCTATTAATATTCCAAACTAAAGACTCGTTTAGCATTACGGGTTATTTTTTAATTCCGATTCACCGGCTGCTAATATAAGTGCTAATAATTCTAATCTTAGGAACCTCATTCTGCAGTAGATTGAAACTTTGGGGGGAATTTCGATCTGCTGGAATGATTTTTTTAATTGAAAAACTCTGGATTGGTAGGGTTAATGTGGAGTATTAACAAGAAAAACAGATTTAACAGAATAGCGTTTTTGCTATTAATATTCCAAACTAAAGATTCATTTAGCATTACAGGTTATGTTTAATTCCGATCTACCCGCTGTTAATATAAGTGTTAATTCAAATCGTAGAAACTTTATTCTGCAGTAGATTGAAACTTTGGCGAGAATTTCTATCTGCTTATGTTGAAAATCGTGTAAACTTTATGCAACTTATTTTGAAATAAAGTTCTCAATTCTATCGAGCGTCACTGCCTTAATACCTTATTCGCATGTTCGTGAAGATCTTACAATACCGCCCGGTTTCCTATTTGATTAGCAAGTCGATTCCGAGGTACATAAATCTGCATTAATATAGTCGTATACTCGGCGCAACTTCTCCACCGCTACTCGTTTAGACAAAGCAATACGTGGTATGTACGCTCCATCCCGGATAGTGTGGCATTTGGCTCGCATGATTTAAATGCATTTATTAGTGAACGGATTCCGGTGGATTTTTCTTTGCTCGGTCTTCATGTTGATGCGGACGTTTAGAAAGATTTACGATATCGAATAAATTAATCGGACGTCTATGCATGCATTCTCTTCGAATTAATTGCCCAGTGCTAAAGGTGAAGCCGCTTTGGCCTTGTGGGTTAAAGCTTGTGGTCAGATCGTACTGTTAGCTAATGTATTTATGTGAATTATATCATAGTGTTAGTATGCTATATAATTGTTGAACGTGCATACATTCATATATTATAAAACAGAGAGCGCCTGTCAGTGGTGTACGTTACAGTTGCAATCTTTCGCGTATGCTGCTTTTCACCTTCTAGCCTAGGAAGTAGTCGAAGCATAACTTAATAGGAATTGTTATTGAAGTGCAAGTGTTGAATATAGTATACTTCAACTTAATATCGGTTTTAATTTCTTGAATTACTAAAATATCCAATTTTACTTGTAGTTGTAATGATAAACCTTACTCTCGAATAATCTCTAACCTTATATATACCTTGGTGTATAATTGGACATAGTTTTGAGAAAGATATTATTTAATTTTAATGTCTAATATGCCAAAAAATGTCAATGGAAACAACTAATATTTGGCGAAGTTTGCAGAAAATGTTATTGTCGAAATGTAGTTGTTTTTTACATCAATACGTGTTTATTAGTTTATTTAAAATTCTCTTTACATTCAAGTATATCAATTTTGCATATACGTATTTTGATTATTCCGCAACATCTGGTATCTGTAATAATTTTAAGATGTATAAGAATATATTTCTAAAGAAACACTTATATAATAAGATAGAGGCAATAATACATTGGGACCTTTAAGGTCGTTTGTGATCCTTATTCCCGTTGCGCCTTTCAGATGACAGTTCAATCCTATCTCTTCTAAAAAGTATCTTCTTTGTGTGTACAAATAACTCGCGAAACTCAAAATCGAATTAAACAGCAAACACAAAAAACTAAACATTTAAGTAAATCTAAAATCGATTGTAAGATTTGTATAAATTTTGTGAATCGAAACCAGTTTTGAGTATCAAACGCTTTCAAAATAAAAATTGTAACTGGTTTTTAATATCTGACGATTTCCTTAGCAATAGTACATATATTGGTCAAAATCAACAATAATTTCACAAAAGAATTTATCCTTTAAAATATAACGCCAAAGCTAAAAATATTAATGCTGCTAGATTAACTGACATTACATCATTATGATGCAGGACGTTGATTTGATTTTCACAATATTAAAATTTTAATGTTTAATGTATAAAGATGCAACCAATTGGATATATATCATAAAAACATTGAATATGCTGACGATAGATAGATAGATAGAATTACTAAAGAAGATGTGCTATAATTCTATATCCCAATCAACGATATACTTTAATAGTTTAAATTATGTTTAAATAAGGACAAAGCTCAAACTTTAACTTTCAGTTTAAATCTTCACATCAGGGAACTGCCTAACATTGTTCCAGTGAGGTGTCTTCGTCTGATACTAGACAGCAAGCTGACATGGGAGGCCCACATAGAGGCCTTAACACATCGCTGCAATGACGATATTTATATTAAGGAACGTAAAAACAATTATTGTAAGGATTGGTGGATTTTGATGTCAGGTATTAGAAAATAAGGAAATAAATTCTATCCAATCTTCAAATTTGATTATTATTACTACCGGTTCCGGCTCTAGGCCATCATCAGGTGTAGTACGTCAGTAGAATTTTGAAGAATTCCGTTTCCTCATTTAAAGTATACAAGACACATTAAAATCAGTAAAATTAAATATTTTAACGTGTAACAATTTGATTATTGTTTGTGTAATGTTTTATTTTTATTTTTATTGTTGTTTTTAAATAGTGATAAATTTTAACATAAGTGACATAGCTTCAAAATTACGTATTACACCTGATGATGGCCTAGAGCCGAAACCGGTAGTAATAATAATAAAATTTGGGATTGGATAGAACTTATTTCCTTGTTTTCTAATACCTAACATTAAAGACAATTATTAATTCTGAAGCATTGTTAATGGTGTATCAGGTTCTATTCCACTCTGTTATGAGTTATGGAATGCTACTGTGGGATGGTTTAGATCATCAAAAATAAATTTTAATTATACAAAAGAGAACGATAAGAACAATTACTAATACAAAACGGAAACTTAACTTGAAATATTAACATGTACAAATCATTCTCTTGTTCAGTGCTTGATTCACTGCAAAGACAATTTAACTTCTTATCCACATCAAACCATTCACAATACCAGATATATCCGCGTTTTAAACTTTCAAAAAATGTAAACTCCTTTAGGTATGTGTCAATAAAATTATATAACATGTTGCCCAGTAAATTGACGGAATTAGATGTCAATAAATTTTGCAATACCATAAAACTGTATTTAAAAAAAAATCCCTTTTATGAAATACAGGAATTTATCGATAATATAAAAAATAAATTAATTTAGTAGTGTACGCTTTTGTGCCTTATCTTTATTAAAGAGTTTAATGTGTAGTGATGTCAAATTTGTTGTGGGTTTTATTAAATCTTAAAATTAATACATTTGACATGTGCATACGTATGTATATTTTGTCACGC
Source organism: Protaetia brevitarsis (assembly GCA_004143645.1). Classification (NCBI taxonomy): domain Eukaryota; kingdom Metazoa; phylum Arthropoda; class Insecta; order Coleoptera; family Scarabaeidae; genus Protaetia; species Protaetia brevitarsis. The sequence continues at coordinate 15,408 of RXPK01005212.1, read as the reverse complement.
ATGCAATAAAGTCTATCTGCCTATAACGAAAGGATATTGATACATTAAGTACAATTTATCGTAATTTAATCAAATAGTCCAATCCATTGTCAGTCTTCTTACCAATATGAATTTAAAGTAGTTTACAATTTTTTAATTTTAATTAAAAAAAATAACTTGTAATATAAATAATTATGTATGTATAATAAATATGCTTCAAACATATACGACATGAATAGTTGTTTTCTATAAATCAATATATAAATATATGATTTAACGATTTTTCACTTTTATGCAAACGTTACACCCATATTTGCTTTTTATGTGTATTTTACACCTAAATGTCGTTCCTTAAGTCCTGATATTTACGACCAGCAACGTTATATCAAAATTATTCATATAAGTAAAACAGAACGTTAAATATTGTTATAGAAATAGCTCTCATCCAACGTTACTGCCTTTGAAACGCTAATAGTTGCCTAACACATCGATGGTTGGTCACAAGAATCAGGGCGCCGGCGCCGGTGGCGGAGTCGCCATTTTAATGATCACGGCTTTTAAAAGATGTTAACCAGATAAGTATTTGATAACCATATCTGTCGTGCTATTTATGCTGAGTATGCATTATTTTTGGAGTGACATAGCAGAACTACCATCTTTACGTCGATTTGTAATAATGTATAAATCAGAGCAGTTGCTTAGAAAAGTGGAGAGTAGGAACTACAAGGTTGAACTAATGATTAAACATGTTCACGTTCTTCAATTTGAAATATATATTGTTAACGTTGTAAAAATGTAATTAAGTGACTTTTTTCTGTTTATAATTACCTACAACCAACTGTCCTTCCAAATAAAGTCGCAATTTATCATTAATACCTATTTTGGTTTAGTACCCAAAATAAACAAGCACTTGTATCGTGTCTTGAACTAAATAATGAAGTGGATTTTCATTATTTTAAATTAAAATTTCATTATAAACCACATCCTCGTCGATGCGGAATCCAATTAAGAGCTCGGGTTGGCTAATTTTAAAGTGCACCACCGTTCGTTGTTAATATATCAGGAAGGCCATTTTCTTAAATTAAAAGCATCGCCGTTGTTTACGGCGAGAAGAGGCAAGATAACTCAGTTTAAGCGATTGTATTACGACTCGCCTCGCCACCGCCGCTGTCCGGAGATGGAAATTTGCGACCGTTTGATAGTGTATCTGCCGTCCCTTTTTCGAATGGAGACCGGGAGACTGGCGGACGGACTCCCTCAGTAATTGAGCGAGCAATGATAAACATTTTGGGGGGTCGGCGGACCGGCGAAACACAAGAGAGGACGCCAAGACGACAAGTCTAAGTTTAATTAGAAGCTGGCGCTCTCTGTGTAACGTTACCCCATCGCGGAATTATAATTACTGCATAAAACACGGCAATAATTTCAAATTAGTTGCATTCTTTTGCGGCCCCTTTTAATGCAGGCGGGATGTTCTCTTTACGCGCAACAAAGGCTGGTGTGCAAAGAGTCAACTATTACTAGGTTATAGTTGCAACTATAACTATTTTATTATTATTAAAGTTGTTTTATACTATCAACTGTTATACGGAGAAAATGATTTTGTTTCTCTTAACTAACTATATTTGTTAACTGGATTTAAAAATATCAATTTTCCTGCATTTAACTAAACAAATAATTTGGTTATAAAGTTTATTTCAGGCAAAAAGTTGTTAATTTAGCAAAATATTACATTGAAATAAGAACAAATACCGCGTTTACAATAGAGTCCATTCAAAATGAAAGGATTCAATAAAATCCTGATAACTTATAATAAGTAAAAATACCCGAACACGACAATTTCTATTTTCAGTTTATCATTTTGGAAAATATGAAGAATAGCCCGGGTGCTCTGAAGTTCGTAATTTTGGGCTGTATTGGTGTAGAATAATTCGAGAATGACGATTTAGTGTTTATTTTTTGGCGCTGGCCACGTCTTTTACACTTTTTGGTTAAAAAAAAGGTAATGTCACTATAAAAAACACGTCGAAATCTTGAGAAAAAAAAACGCATTTATCAACTAATAGCTGTTATAACCGAGTACTAAAATGTTTCAACTAACTTATTTTCATTAAATAACACCTTTTCATGCAATATGTTTGCCAAAATGCGTTTGAATTCCCAATAACGGCCTTTTAGACTAGGGTTTTTTTTTATGTTGGAACGTTGGTCAACACAAGATGTAACTGTCACAGGATCATAGTTATTGTCTAGTTATTGTCTGTATTACTTTAAATATAAAAATAAGAAAAGATCAACAAAAATGGTACTGCAACAATATTATTCTCTCGTCCGATCACTGAAAGTCGAACAGTATCGAGCGCAATTACCCTTAAATGAGTTCCCACTCAGAAACACAGTGTGTTTTATCAAGGCACAGTTACAGACAACAACCATGATCCTGTGACACCTTGTAATGACCAACATCAATAACCCTAGTCTAAGGGCACTTATTGCGAATTCAAACGTATTCCTTTTTTTGGCAAAAACATTACATGAAAAGGAGTTATTTCATGAAAATAAATTAGTTAAAACATTTTAATACTCGGTTATAACAGTTATTAGTTGATAAATGCGGTTTTTTTTTCAAGATTTCGACGTGTTTTGTTTGGTGACATAACCTAAAAATCGCATATTTTTTTTTTAAGAAAAAAAGTGTAAAAGACGTGGTCAGCGCCGAGAAACAACCACACAATCGTCATTCTGGACTCATTCTACACCAATACAACCAAAATTACGAACTTCAGAGCACCCGGGCTGTTCTTCATATGACCCGTCATTTTTTAACCTACACACAACGTACTATCACTTCCGATATAAGCGGAAGTGACATCGACTTTGTTATTTTAAATGGAACACCTCATTTTTACAGTTTTTGATAAAAAAATTGCTATAAACCCTATATTCATTGTGAATAGTTTTTAAGATATTGCAACTACTAAGTTAAAATAAACAGTGGTTTGTTTAGGGCCAAATCATAGTAGCCATATATGAGGAATATATTAAATATTGATAAATGTTTACTAATTAATGTGCACATCTATTAAATTCAAAAAATATGTTTATCTGAAAAGGAAAGAATATAAGTTTTTTATGATGATTAACTTTGGAGATCGACTACGTACTCAAAAATAAGTACATAGTTAATTTATTTAACAAAACTTATCCTAATCGTTCGCAAATTAACCAATCTCTTAGCAAAATTGAAAATGGTTCCGTCAATAGGCACAATATAGGTAGGTACTGGGCACGAGAGAATCCACATTGAATGCAGGTTGGACGGGACTCACTGGTACTCGAATTTTGGCACTTCGAGTTTCTTCAGTTCGAATTAATTTCCACTCTAGCTGTCATCTTTCCTAATCAAAAAGGTGATAATCTACCAACTAACATAATCTGGTTTCGGCAAGACTTACACACTATTCAATGAATGTTCGGAGGTTTTTAGTCGTGACATCCCTTAATAGATGATGGGAAGGATAAAAACTTTGACTGGCCTCTTAGGCCTCCTGATGTAACCGCTTTAGATTTTTTTTTTCTTATGGGATTATTTAAAACCTAAAGCGTACCTATTTCAATAAGTCGAACAATTTAAATGCTTTGAAAGAGCGGGCACATAACGAGATCTGTTTAACTTCTCAAGCATGTTGGAAAATGTCCAAGAAGCAATTATTTTCTGGCATTGGAAATTTTATAAAGGAAATGCCCGATGTTTTAAGTATGGTTCAAGAAGAATTTCAATGTGTTTTGAAACTTAATCATGTTATTTTTTTGCAATTTTATTATGCAACTTTGTATCTGTTATCAATATGTCAAAAACTATTTACAATAAACCAGCCTATAGTAAACTAAACTACTTAACCCTGCGGTGGTCGTGCTCTTTACAAATTATTGTAGAGACTAGGCGCGACCACTGCAGGATTAATTTCCTATCCAAAACCGTAAAAATACATAGTGTTCTATTTAGTATAACAGAATGGATGCCACTCTCGCTTAAACCGAAAATGACAATACATTTCAGTGTAGGTCAAAAAAATGGCGAACTAGAAATAGAAACTGAAATGCAGGTGTATTTTTACTTGCTAAAAACTGCTGCAATTTTATTGAGTTTATTCCTTTCCTTGTGACTGCGATGCATATATTTAAATTAGCTGACAAGATTAGGTTAATTTGAATAAAATTTTGGCTATCATAACCAACTACCAACAAAAATATTTTGTGTTCTAAAATAAGAAAAATACACAAAACATACACTCATTAATACTCATTGCATTGCCTTTCGAATCTTTTCTAAGAAAATAAATCGATTGCAGGTATTCGGTAGAAATCAAATGCAAGCAGAAAACCATTTTTTTTGTGAAAAATTGTGTCTTTGCAAATTCATTTTCGAAAATAACTGTTATTAAACAATAATGGATTAAAGTTTCGAAGAATCTTCTACGAACGGCCTTCATCTAACTTAATAAAATACAACAAAAATTAGAAAATATATAATAAATACCCACTGACTCTTGGTTCGAATCCATCTCTATTTTAAACAAAGATACAATGACGTCAAATTTAGAACTTAAGCGCATTCAAATCTACGTTCAAGTAAATTGTTAGATTTGAATGAATGTTAGATTTTAAATTACAACGTTTGTTTTCGTTGTTTACATATTATTTACAAGTAATCATTTCTATCTACTAAAAGAATGTCTTCAAATTTGTAATTAATAATCTTCAAAATTTAACGTATCAATTTTCGGCCTATTTTTTATTATGACATTGGATATTATTTATGATTAAGACAAATGCTTATATTTGTCGAAACGTAAAAAGAAAGTCTCATTTTACTTAGTTCTTATATTAAGCCGCTACAACCAACGAAAAAAGAAATCGAATTATATAGATAGATAGATTATTTATTCTTAAATGCAAAGCAGTAGAACACGTCATTATCGTTACAAACAAAAAAATAAATAAATAGATAACAAGTACAAGTAAATAACAATACATAATACATAAAAAGAAACAAAGATAAACATTGGTAACAAAGCTAACCAACCGGATGGTGTATACTAATTATAATCTTTTATTGAAATTACAATATTTAAAAAGGGCAAACTTTTGTTATTTTCCAATTCAACATGTGCGATATTAATTATTAAGGTCAGTTCAGTTATCCTGAAGAAGCTGTCAGTATGAACAGCGAAACGTCGAGCGAAAGTTTTGACACACGGCGAAACCCGCAGGAAGCTGTTAGTTATCATGATAAAATTGTTTATGCCAAACCGGCTATCCACGCTAGTAAACCCTTCGTAAACATAATGCTACCATAATTTAGGAAACTCTGGACTTTTTTGTTTTAAATTAATTTCAAAGTTTTTGTAAAAAAAGATTCGCAACGAAAAGTGAAAGGGGATTGCCCATAGCTGTACCGTAAGTTTGTCTGTAAGTAGCCCCACTGAATATAAAACTGTTTTATTGCATACGCAATCTAGTAAGTATTATATACTCTTCGGCAACGTTCTCAGGCAAACCGTTCGCCGACTGAGACTCCACTAAAGTAACGAGCGTTTCTTCAATAGGAATATAAGGAAATAAAGACGTAATGTCAACATACACAAGTCTGTCTGAAGCATTGACTTTTAAATGTTTCAGTTTCTTGACTAATTCAATGGAATCAAAGATCTACAATATTTTTTTGCAATATACCCTTCTCGTCTCTTATATTACAATCTAGCATAATAATTAGACGTACGCGTTGGTGCAAAATACAATACATTAACAAAAATTATAAATGCCATTAAATCTAAGTTTTGCCTAATAGTGATGTCCGTTAAGAAAGGTTGCACTGTATAGTCATGCGACTGTATTTTATTGTTTAATGTTGTAAATGTCTATTCCAGCAAGATATTTCTAATAGATAATTGTTCTTATATATACACATTCTTTAAAACCATGAGATGAAGTTATTAACAGCCTCCTTCATTAATTCATTCAAACCTCAACACTCATTAATGCGCCATCAATTACAACGGGCGGATAAATAGCCAGGAAACGTATACAATATAAACATATGGACCAGCTCGCATGCACTCATCTACGGAAACAGAAGTTCCAACCTCTAATAATAATCGGTTTATAAATTAAGTGCGTGCGGATGAGATGATGTATCGCCCGATCACCGCCTACATCCATATTATCCATCTATGGGGATGTAGAACCATCGCTACGTGCCGGCATGGCCTTCTCCCTCGCTTCTCTCGCTCTGACTCTATTCATAGATAATACCATTAAAGCTCCCGAATGATAACTTATACGGTAACGTAAATCCCGCGTACCTAGCGTCATCCGCGCGTTCACTCTATAATGCTCACACACACAGACGCACGCACTTCATCATCATTAGACCCGCCGGCATCAGAGTTCGAACGGAGGCGGTGTAATTCACCGCCATCGTTACCTTCGGTCGCTACAACGAATGGCCGATAGTGATAAAACAGGGCAAATATTTGTTGCCGGGATCGCGGCGTCACCCCCGAAAGTCTAGAAACGATGATTCATTGTGCTTTTCGAGACAGATAAAGTGTTATTATATGTAATGGAAGGAGTCCCGATGAGAATTGCGGCTTCCAAGGAATCAATGGTCTCCTTATCGATTTTAGTTTAGCTATAAATTACGAATGTGAAGTTTATTTCGTTTGGAAATGTAGTTGTAACCAAGATATATTTTAAAGTACGATTCTAGTTTAAAAAATAATATATGGGCGCCTTAACATGTTGTGATAGATACATGTTCTCCCACTGTGTTTTTGAATTGGTGTTTTTAATTCATGTAGCGTTGCTTAATAACGTCTATAAAATTTTAGTATTGTTTTAGTTCATTAAACTGAATTTAAATTCCTTAGTTTTTAACTTATCTAACTGATATACTGAAACTATTAAGTTATTGAATAATTAGTAACAAGGCCAGAAAATTGTTCTTTCCAATCCTTTTAATTGACGATTTTCTGGTTTTGTTACTAATTATTCCATAATACCAATCCAAAACTTATAAAAAATAACTATATTAAGTTATTGACTCAATGTGACTAATCCAAAAAAGATCCGCTAAATATCTCGTAAATAATAGATTCAAATAGGTCAATAGGTTAATTTTGTACATGTATTGACTATGTTGCCGCTTATTACCCCGAGATTATTATTGTTGGTTGTGCAACTTACTAAGCGAAAACAAAGTACAAGATTATGGGCATATAGTTACTTAAAATTTGCTTCTACGTATATCGTATTTAAAGTTATTTTCGGTTTTTGCTATTGTTATTAAGCCCACATTAAAATAATATAAATAATTTCTTTGGAGACTGCCAGTATGACTGGCTACTGCAGGTTCCATGTCCAACGTTAAGTCTCTTCGGTAGTTTCACATTTTTGTGTGCGATGACTGGGAAGGAAATTTTGGAGTCGCTTGTGAAGTATATGCTTAAAGTGCTTAAGCACTCTCTTAATGCTTAGCCTTTTTTTACAGCGAAAAAGAAACTACCGCTACTTCTTTTCGAGCGCTGTAGAAGCAGTGCATTGTGTGATTCACCGGTGTTTATTCTTGCGAGAAATATGAATTACAACATTACAACAGTAATATTATGATGCAAAGTAAATGTTGAATTAAATGGTAAGAGAACGTCCAACAGAAGCATAGCAATTTATTTTACAAATATTACGATTTTTTTTTTATCAAAAGAGAACTTCAAGTATTCTCAAAGAAAAGCATTTGAAATTTCTTATAAATAAAAAAGTTTGCAAATATTTTGGGATTAATTGATAAACACCATAATCTTATATTTCGGTCAATGTCTTACATTGCCCATTAAGCAAGTAATTTGACTTGCTAATATGATTTTTTTTTTCTGCAAGTACAACTAGCAACAATGGAAGGTGAGATAGCTTCGTAAAGAGATATACTGTGCTTTCAACTACACATTTCATCATTATTATATCTGAATAATATTTATCATGAATTTAATGTATAAAGTTAACAAAACTGGTTATACATACGTCTTAATTACAATTATTATTTCGGTGTGGCTGAATAAGTTTTCTTTATTCCATTAATAATTAGGAAGCTATTTTAAATATTTTGTTGTCAAAAGATGCGGCTAAATTTGGTCGCCAAGTTTTACATTTTCGCAAACTTTAGTAATTTTTTACACAAAACTGTACGTGTACATACCTAAAATGATAATAAGTTGTTTACTTGATTAAGAAACTTTCTAAGAAATTTACTGATCTAAACATTTGAGAAAGCCAGATAATTTTCTTCCCAAACTAATGTTAGTAACAGTATTCCTAAAAATGCGTTTGAACTTTATGGGGAAAAAGAAATCAAACAAAGGTCCAGTTCCTCACAAAATTCTATAATAGCACACGACTGGTTTTGCTTTATCCGAGCATCCTCGGGCTAGCTAAAGAATTATCACATAATAAGAGTGTGCAACAAGGTAGAATTAATCTAATAAGGTAGAAAACTACAGAAAAATGCAATAAACTTGTGCTATCTATTATGGAAAAAACTAAACTAAAGTAATGTTGTGCTTAAGAAGTAGTAGAGTACTTGAAAACTGTATATACAGAAGGTCATCGAGTAAAATTTGAAAAAGAGGGGTGCGCTCGAAAATGAATTGTGAATTTAAGGGAAGATCTCTACTAATGAGCTGTTGCCTCAATATCTCCAATGCTTCAATCATTTAGGTAGGTACCTTTTTTGGCCGTATGTAATATTTGGAATTTTTTTGTTTTGGACTTTGCCCTGCTAATATTCCAAATTAAATAAATAAAAATAAATGAAACTACACTTCGTCGTTTCAGGAACACGCATTATATCTCCCCAGTCACCATTTATTACTAAGGTACGATTTTTATCAAGTTTTTCATAACATATCATTTACTTACACCCATATTTGATTATTTGTTATGATGGAAGCTTCCTTATTTATAATTCTCATATCTAAGTGAAGTAATTGGCGTATTGCAATTGTCATTACCGCATGCAAACGAAACGAATGAAATACCACATGCACGGATTATGTAAATACCTGCTGTTTAGTGACAAATTGTAACTACCGGCAATTTGAAATTGTATTGAAGTAAAAGCAATATTAAAATTATAAATATTGTATACATATATAGAAATCATTTCTTTCTTTGTAGCCTATACCATATTTCTGATTTTCTTTTATAGACGAATTAAACGGTCTGATGGACTTGTATTCTAAACTTCATTTCATTTAAATTTATTAATCATTTATAATTTCCAGGTTTCGGCATTTTATTAGTACCTTTTTCAATGGAGTAACATTTATTTATAGGCTACGTTAACTATGTTATGAATTTTGACATTGAAGTTTACTATTATTTCCTATTACTAAAGTTTACAAATATACTAATTATAGATAATTTTGAAATTATAATATTAATACGTTATAGATTTTAATATTAAAGTTTACTTTACATTTTAAATAATTGAAAAGTACAAGAAATGCGCTGCTTAGTTGAATAAGTAATGTATTTTTTAAATTTTAGTAATGGAAAAGATTAGTAAACTTCAATATCAAAATTCATAACATAATTAACGTATCCTATAAATAAATTTTACTCTGTTGAAAAAGGCACTAGCAAAATGCCGAAACATGTGTATAAATTATAAATGATTAATTAATTTAAATGAGTTAAAGTCTAGAATACAAGTCAATGCGGTCTTTTAATTTGTCTACCCAAGATCAAATATAGGTATATATATATATATATATATACTTCGCTGTTAACACAAAAATTAGACAAATATATAAAGAAGACAACTCTGTTAGGCTTTGAAAGAATTCTTGTTACAAAGTTCTCTGGTGAAACCAGTTTTTCTTTCCTCAGTAGCTACAAATTCTATTCGTTTTGGTTTACTGCATTTCAACTTCACTGTATTCTTGTAAAATACAATCTCTTTGCTTTAGTATTTTGACATCTATTTTTTTGTTTGTTAACCCTAATCACCAATCAATTATCTTCCAAAACCATTATACAAAATGATTAAAACTATGAATATAACCGTATCTTTATTTACTTCAAAAAGGATTTTTTTTTCCTTTTTCGTTGACAAATTCACTTATTTAAAAGCGAACAATTTAGTTCTTGTGTTTAGATGCGCCCTATGCATCGTGTACATAAAAGGACTCGGTATTCTTTGTATTGTTTTTAATCAAAGTGTCTTAAGATAATCCGAACAAAACTATTTATATATGTATATAACGGTTTGCTTTTGTTCAATTTGGTTCAAAACCAGTGGCGGCTCGTGCTTAAAAAATATGGTGGTTGCAAATTTTGTAAATACCAATACCTTTTATTGACTATAGGTAGTGGTGCTTTATTATTACTTTTTTGTTAGAGTACTTATAAAGAATTCAGAAAAATACTTTCAAAACTCAATAACATACTGATTTTATTGAAATGGAAACTCCATGCGCCGATCTTTGGTATAATAGGATAATAGCAAATTCATTTATAACTTTTTGATTAAAATCTAAAACAATTTCGATAAAATCGTTTTCTTGAGAAACCATCGCCAATGCCTATAGACTTTCTTGTGCCTTGCTGTTTATTAAAAAAGTGTTTTTTGTTTTTTCCAAAGTAGAAAAAAAACATCGTTCTGTATCAGCAGATGTCATCGGAATTGTTATTAGAATTTTTAAGAGTTTTAGAGTTTCACTGAAGAAATTATGTCATATAGTAAAAGTACATCAGGGTTAATTTAAAATCTTCCGTTTCATCAATTGCGCTTAGTTCACTACAAAATTTTCTTTCATCAAAGTATGGGTAAGAATTATTTCCTGATAGGTATTTTCAGGAAAATAGAAGCTGTACTCTTGGAAACTGTAGCTTTTTCGAAATGGTCTTTTAAAACAACATCCAATTAAGCATTAAAATTTATTAATCCAAGAAAAATACCCGGGTGGTTAGAGAACAAAATTGATTCATCGTGTTCTCTCAACGTAAGTTCGAAAGTTCTACAAAAACGCACACAATTATGGTAAGAGTCTGTGTATACCTGCACTGCATGTAACCATCCATAATACATGCTCATAATTTTACAGATAATTCTACAGACCCTACAAATATATACACTATATATATTGTATATATTTGTATATATATTAAATATTTATAATGTTCAATACATATAGATTGTGCTTCAATTTCTCGTTGTGCTATATTTTTTGATATGCACTATTCATCTGACAATGAGCAGCAATATTGACATTTCCAAAAAAAAAAAGTCGACTCAATTTTTCATATGCCTTCGTGATAAACAGTGTTTCTTAATTCTAATGATTTACATTATTCAATTCATTAATTATTTTTGTCCATAATTTTTCAAATAGTAAACAAGGAAATGGAATAGTGCATTTTTTATATTACAGTCACATATATCTGTTACGGATTGTAATAATAAAATAATTCTTCCAGGTTGCCTCTGTGTGAGTACATGATAACGATCAAATTAATTTATAAGTTATATAATAGTTTAATTGATAAATCAGGTCCAAGTCTGACAAACTGGTTTTGTTAATAAGTAAATAATGGCTACATGTTTCAAGTGGTTAAACCAATTAAAATTAATTAATTTTAATATGTTAATATGTTTTCGTCCCGTTTACAATTTTATAATATCTTCAGAATTTCATCAACTTAATTTAGTATTTCGAACAATTTTCTTTCTGAAGCAAATAGTCAATAATTTGCCATTTGGTTTTAAATAAGGGCCTTGTTTACATGAAATGTTTTCATGAAACGCATTGTGTAATTTAAATGAGGAAGCTATGTAAAACTATAACTTACTTAATTTCTTTCAATAAAGTTTTATGAGATTCTATTAAATCTCTCCAACTCCTTCAGATGTTTGTATTTAATGTAAAGCTATAGCGCAAATATTTTTTTTTTAATTAACGGGTATTTTTTCGCAAGAATACTCCGGTCTTAATTTTCGCAACTAGTGTATCGTAAACTAACACACATAAGCCAGCGGGAGATAATGGACACCGGTGATGTTTATTAGTCGTTCATTTGCGCTTCGTATTTAAACGTGCCCTCCTCCCTTCTGAGGACTAGAGCTGGCGGTAACGGTAACGGCGTATTGTGGAGCGTTCCGGTACCGCTCCGAACGGTTGTTCGTTCTCCCTCTTTCTGTACCCGGTTCGCGATCGCGACGGAGACGCCCTCTGCCGGCGTGCCCCTATTGTCGCTTGGAGTTTCCGATAATTTAAGTGTATGCATGTTCTATCGCCTGAGGCGAGCGCAAACCGAACGCGGCTGATCTAGAACACTGCGGGGAATTAATTCGGGAACCAGGAATCGTAGTTCATGCTGGGAATACAAGTCCTTTTACGTGCTTCATATATCAGATAGCTTCGACTGTTAATTTTTTTTCTACCGGTCGATTGTGTGTATACTCCACGCTATACAGTAGGGAATTCTGTAACGTGTTTCTTTGTTGTATATGTAAGTAGGAATTAAATTAGAAGTGTGTATCGGAAACAAAACATCCACTGGATGCATGGGATCCATTAGAACCATGTACTATGCTAAAAGGTAGTCACAATCGACTACTATTAAGTAAAACAATCCGAAATATGGAGACAAAAATTCAATATTTGCTAATTTCGTTGTGAATATCAATGCAATTCTAAGAATAAAGACATTATATAATAATAATTATATAATTAATATATAACAAATAAGAAAAATAGTTGTATAAAAAACAGAACCTACACCCATTTGCGGGACCATATTAGAAGTCAGAATATAGAAATCAAAAACAGTCCGAACCGTCTTATGAGAGACTAAAAATCAGTATTTTCAAGCGCTAATATAATAAGGAAACATCATGCAGATGCAAGTAAAGTATGGAGAATAATAAAGGAACAAATAAACAATACTTAAAAACCAAATAAAATTAGCCAAATGATGAAGAAAAAATGGAACAAATGCAACGCAGACCAAAGAAAAAGCAAACCAACTCAACAATTGGGGAAAAATGGCAGACAAGCAGGTTTTGAAAAATGACCAAACAAAATAGTAAAAAAACTGTGAGGAAACTTGTACCCGCGTAATTGGCATATTAATTAAAAGAACACTCCAGGGAGGTCCATACCTATCCAGATTATTTAAAAGCAACAGTACCCATATATACATATATAGAAAAAGACGGTGACGGCAGTAATCCAGAAAACGATAGACCCATCTTCTTTGCCATCGACAATAAATAAGATACTAGAAAAAACATTTATCAACAAATAATGAAACACGTTAAAGAAAACGACATAATAAATTACAGTCAATGCGCGTTCCTAGTTTTAAATAAAATTCTTGAGATTAGTGGCCATATTTTAATTCCTCTTAATTTAAATTATATTGTTTCTTGACGTTTCAACGGAATTCCGTCTTTTTCAAAGGTATATTTTACAATTTATTAGTATAATCCTAAATAAATTTTAAAATATACCTTTGAAAAAGACGGAATTCCCTTGAAACGTCAGGAAACAATGTAATTTGATTTAAGAGGAATTAAAATATGGCTACTAATTTCAAGAATTTTATTTAAAACTGTACTCCCTGTTTGGCCAAGAAAGCAGGATCATTAATAGGCGTTTCAACCAAAACTCATGCTCATTTAGCTCAAATTTTCTTTCGTGACCATCATCTGAGGACCGTTCTTTCGATCATCAGCTCTTCTTAATAATATTTTCTCAAATCATGCATAGAAAGCGTACTTCACCTACATAGAAAATAGTTTCCTGCTCAAAATTGACGAGGGGAAGGGGGTTTATTTTTTTAGAGGATTAGATGAGAGACTGGATGAAAAGTGTTTCTCTTGGGTTAAAGTGATAACTCACTTCCACTGATTGGGTGGAAAGTGACGTTTTTATCAATAACCAAAACATCAAACTTCAGTTCAGTGTTTAACTATTTAGTTATCTATTAATAATTTAATTTGACAAATGATTGCTAAAACGAGTATTAGACTTTCGCAAGTGTTTATTTTATAAAAAAAAACAACTTATGCATAATCTTTGACAAATATGTAGTAACACCAAATTTCATTAATAATGCACTAGGGTTAGTAATACGGTCTAGCCAATTTCTGGTCAATATACACATATACCTTTTTGCGAAAAATAATACATAAAAATTTAACACAAACTCAAATTTTATTTATTATCAATAGAATCTATAAGTTGCTTTGCTTACTGTTTGATAATGTAATTCAGTTTAATAAGATTGTGAATAGAACAGTATACTATTCTGGGTGGAAATTTCATTCTAGGCGGTGTCGGGATCTGACATGATCATGATAAAACATTTTCGACCTCGCATGTGATATACTATTTCTTTTTGCAAGTTATAGTGTAGTAAGTGATCCAGTAAGTGTATTACTTACAGAAAGAAAATATTTTCATGTGGAAAATATCAAACATGTATTTTCTTTCCTCTTTTTTATGGGATTATTTACTTTGTTTAGTAATTTTGGTTTTGGGGTAGTGATGATAAGCCATTCTTTCGCTTAATTTTGCCCATTTTGTTGTGATTAGAGCTTTTACACTAATTTGCGTCAAATAGCTATGAATATAGTTTGCCATTGAAGTTGTGTTGCTGATAGTGACACTAATTTCGAGACTAACACACGTAAAAATAGAAGGCTTGCGTTGATATCTAGCATTTCCATTGCAGCAGCGATGGATTTTTAACACATTTATACTTTATTTCATATGGTGCAATGACATTTAAATGTAATACCTTTAAATCATGTTGGGAAAGTAATGAAAATGAAAATTATTTTCCCCTTTCGCAACTTTTTTCCCAATAAATACAAGACCCTGCTGTTTCTGCAATTGTTATCTGTCGCGGGAAATTAATGGGGCAGTAGGCAATATCATTGGGCACGATTTCGTTGTATCCCGACGAACATATTGTTTACATTGCATTAACGTTTACCCGCATTCCTATTTTTTTTTTACGATAAACGATCGATAAAACAGGTGCTCAGTTAGTAATAGTTTTTTTTTCTCTTATTGGTTTCATGATTGGAAGGCTCGCGAGACAACTCATCACTCGGCATTCCTTTACCACGTTCTTCCGTAATGACTCGTCGCTTTTGCAATTTAGCTGTGCAGAAAGTGTACGTCGCTATGCGATGATCTCAGGGAGATATGCAACATCTCATTTTCTTAAATGCCTGCGTCATTTTACGCGACCGTTCTTAAGATGGGCACATTGCCGAAGTCGGATTACATACTACATAACAGGTGTATATTTCCAAGAGCACAAATATTCGTCCGTTTTGCTACCAGTTTTTGACGGAAA
>RXPK01005211.1:0-27005 GCA_004143645.1 Protaetia brevitarsis | reverse complement strand
AGTGTACAGCAGTACCAAAAGCTTCTAGAAAGAAGCCCGTATGTTTGGCACCAATTTTTGGAAAGCAATTGAAGCATCGTGAAAATGTATTATTTATAGTGTATATCTACTACATCCTGTACCTAAGCTTCCCTATAACATGGCGTGCGAGCATTTTCTTATCTCCTTTTGCTATTCCCACTGGATCCTAAACCTTATGAATGTAAAATCGAGTTCGGCGTTCACTTTGTATTAAAATTAAGTTAAACTCGAGCGTCTTTCTCCCAATGTCTCTTCTTCGGGGAAAAGCTAAACTAGTCCTGCTTAAAGTAAGGTTCCGTCTTGTTTACAAGTGTTTGATATTCTGCGGAGACAGGAGCGAGTTATATTCTTTAGTCGATCTCCTGCGGGAAGGGAACAAGGGAAGCGGTACGACGAACACTTGCAAGGTTCTAGCGTTGACAGGTGGAGGAAATTTAAGCCTGCGAGATTTTCGTACGAGTTTTCAGCGGTGCCGGTGTAGGGATTTGAATATAAATTAAATGATAAGAATAGAAATTAATGGCCTTCACAGTTGACAGTAATTTAACTCACTGGATGTGTACTGTTATTATTTATTGCTGTTCCTTAGATAATCTTTGATAAATTCTGGAAATTCCGACGATATTCTAACACACTGTTGTCGGATGTAAAAGGCATTTGCGGCTTCTCTTATTAATTGAATGCATTACACATATAATAATCATTATTTGGTAGTGCGTGCTCTTATCTTTTGCAATGTAGGTCATCTGTAATTCGAGAACATATCTGCGGCGAAATCTATACACGTAAACTTATTTTGTATGCACGGCGATGAGTCATAGGTGTTATTTGTACATGTTTATATAACATATACACTATTTTGATCTAAACCGGTTTAAAAGCGTTATGAAACTTATGTAATTACTTGACAGTTATTTAACTTACAAACGAGGCCTTAGTGAAATGTAAACATATAATTACCTCGTTAAAGTTGGCATAAAATTGTAACGGTGTCATTAGTTTATCTCTGCTGGAACTAAATATTAAAGGCAAAAAATAAAATAGCGTTTGTTAGTAATAAAAATAAAGTACATAAAAAAACCGACAATGTATATCTGTAACCTTAAATTTCTAGATAAATGATCTCTAAAACCACTCTTCTTCATGTCGTGTCTTTCTAATGTATGTATTTTATAACTAGGTATACTAAATTTGTTTATTGATTATCGTAAAAAAAGTACAACTAGAAAACTCTTTTTTTTGTTCACGAAATTTCGAAAGCTATCCCTACTTTCTGATTTGCAAATTGCAATACTATATATTTTATGTTGATATGAGTACATTTCCCTTAGATTCGGAGTATTTTTGCAAGTAACTTCCGATATTTTTATTGCTTACTTGCACTAAATAAAAACAAATTGAATCAAAGCGCAGGACAATTTCTTAAAAGGTCCTTTTTTATGTATTTTCATTCATTTCTTTTATTTTAACCCAACAGATTGGTTGAATTAAAGAGTCATCTAAAAACAATGTATAGAAGAAGTTGAAAACACAAGAAAAAGAATATATAAATAAACCATAAAGGTAAAGATTATTCTCCAATTTCTATTAAAATCAAGTATACTCTCTGCGCTGCACCATAAGCATTCTTAAGGATTAAAAAAAATATCCAAAACATAATTATATGAATTGTAGGGTGTACAGCAACAGACAATAAAGGCGACAATTTAACAAACTGCTAGCATTCGCAATGCTGTCTATATAAATAACGGAATTTTTGAAATTAAAATGTGCCTTATGAAAGCTTAATTTTTCTAATAATGGAAGATTGTTAACTAAATTGTGCACCACTTTAAATAAAATGCAATAAAAGCTAGAAATTCTTCTGTTGTTTGTTAATAATTTTACGTTACCTTCGTCCGGGAAACAGTGGTATGACTTATTACAATCAGTTGCATAATCATTATGTTTCATACCACATAGTATAGCTACTTTGTAGTGAACACGTGCATTAGCACGTGTAGCGTTGAATAACCCGACCCTTTTCGACAGAAAAAGATGCGTTAGGTAAATTGGCCCCTATACGTCGCAGCGGTGTGATAAAACAGTTGCTCAGTACATTGCTGCCCGCACTTACGCCTGTAGTTCGAGATTCACTAGGTTTTATTGCTTTTCGATTTATTACTTAATTTTTAAATACCGCATATACGTAAATGATAATTAGAGCTCACTTCTACATATTTTGCCCTTGCCCCTCAGTCCCCCAGGGGTGTTAGGAGCGATAAAAATATTTCATCCGTGTTAGTTTGATAGATCTATAGAAAGCACACTTACAATGCGAGAAAATATTTGATTTTTTGGTGATGCTAATATTTCAGATGTTATGATAGTTTGAAACTGCAAGCTGCTCATCTTTTATGGAATTTGCTAACGTATCTTTATTTAAATTTATATTTATTATTTACTATTTTACGTATACATTAAAGGTAGTAGACAGTAAATTGTGTAATCGTTATTAGCTTGTAACATGAGCCCATCTCTCTAGAATTTCCATAATAAAATAAAATTATAATGCTCTTAACCAAGTACGTATGTATATTAACACCGCCACTAACTCAATTCTATCGTGTTGTTGTAGTACCCATAAAAACAATTATGTAAGCACGAGTAATATGAGACTGTAATAAACGCCTTAAGATGTATAACGTATACACAGGTAAGTATGTGCAGAAAAGATGTTATATATTCTGACGGACTGTGAAATATGAAACTAGTATCTAAAAACCACGGTTGGGAATATTTCTTTCAAAATAATGATAAAAGTAAATAGCAATAATGGACTTCATTATTCAATAGTAATTTGTAATTTCTATTTTATTCGTTATTCAAATAACTATATTAATAATTATGCTTTATTGAAATAATCATTTTGATTCAATAATTATTGCAATTCAAAATATTTTTGATACTTTCCGATTAGAATAATTCCCTCTTCTACACAGAAAAAAAAAGTTCAAACAATTATGAAGTTTCGCACAAGTTGATGAACATATAGGGACTGGCACAACTTGTATTAACATTTTTTACAAAATTGTTGACGAAAGTTATCCCATCCTTTGCTATACAATTTATGTTAACAGAACCTATATATTTTAGTAGCATTAAGTGGAGATCACTTGTTGCAAATAATACGTTTAGACCAGTGATAATAGTTGCAACTAATCGTCAACAAAATATTTACAGTATTTTTGCTACTATTACAAACCTATGTAGTGAACTAACTTTAAAATTTTGCGTACAGATTAACTACGCTGTTGCTATAATTAATATACCTAGTTGCGAATAATTATTTACTGTATAATGTGTTGTTTTATTGCACAATTTGTTGTTTTGTGGTTTTTTTGTGTTTTTCTGGTAAATGCACCAAATCAACTTTTTATAACCGTGTTTGAGTGAAATAGAAGAAGCGCCATCTTTACAACAATGGCTGTAACACATATACGATTGAACGTAGTTATATAGGTAGAAAATATCACAATAGTGAGGCACATCAGTTTTTTTTTAAATTCATTAATTTTTTTTAACCAGATCGGAGAATTTTTTTTCTAAGTAGATGGTGGGAAGTGATGGAAAGGGCGCATTCATTTTTCTAAGTGCTTAAATTAATTCTTATAGCAATACTAACGCCGTGGCTGAGAAACAGAAAGAATTGTGCTTTTCGTTAAGAGTAGGGAGAATGGGAAGTATTGGTAGCAATAAAGTTTATTTTTTAGCAACGCCAGTTGAGAACTGATATTTTTTTGTCAACATTTAGTCCTGGGAAAGTACACATTAAAAAATATTTGCAATTTTTGTTGAAATCCCAGTATCGTACAGGGTAAAGTTACCAATATTTTATAACTTTGTAAATTTATACGTTACTAGAATTTTAAACAGAAATTGCAAGCATTTTTTAACGTGCAGGAGATTTTTTTGCAACACCGAGAGGGATGAGTTAATTTAAAATTCGTTCTGTAAAATTGCTGTCGTGTGCTAAAGCGAAAAAACAGTTACTTGTAATCGACAATAAATGACTTTGGGGTATTGGTTCAACTGGTTAACTTACGTGTGCGCAATCACGAAGAACGCCCTCAATACTAATTTTTTTCCTTACTGTTTATGACATAGTTTTACTTTTCATATACGTTCGATTTCTGTTTGAAAACACTAAAAACTGTTGTCGTCGGAAAATTATTGCTTCAAAATGCTTTATTCTGTGAACTATAGATAGCAACAAGTATATCTACACTTGTGCTTCGTTTCACTGTAGTGGGCTTTTCGGTGTTTTCAATAGCAGAACAAAAATGTTTTTAGAATCAGGTGCAGCTGTTATCATATCGCTATAAAACTTCGGTCCGTTGGAAATGCGAAGGAAACGCATATGCGCAGTATATGTAAGAACACAGGCGCTGTAGCAAAAGGCAAAAGACACCGACCATACATATCTGTGTATCAAATTCATTTAGTTTCTTATTGTAAATAATGTACTGAAAACAGATATTTCATGAATCGTGATCGGCCTATTTTTAAAGGATTTTATTTTTACAGAATTTTATAATTATATATTAATAATTAATGGTTGTAGTACAATTAAATTATTGAATAATCAATTTTTCTTTACCATTAAAACACAAGCGAAGTCTTTGTCCTCTTGATTTGCAACATTTTTTACTTAATTGCTATGCCAAATATAAGCGGCGCCTTTTTTTTGTAAGAAACGAACTAGACTTCAATTTATCAAATTCTATACGTCACAAACTGACGCCCATAAATATGCATGCAAAGTTCGTCTTAAATCCAGCACTCGAAAATAGCATAAATATTATCGTCATAAAGGATCCATTAAGGCCTACACGAGAGCAAAGTTGTGGTAAACACTTCAGAAGTGGGGAAAAAAGCAACGGAGGGCGGCAGAAAAAAAAATTATTCAACTCGCCTCACTGACAAAAAGGACTCATTAAATCATTCCTTCCATGGGAATAACGGGGTCTTTACGCTGCGCTGGTGTTAATTCGTAGGCCTCTTTTTTTTCTAAAAAAAAGCACTCGCGAAGAGTGAGAGGAGACCGAAAGAAACACATTTTTGTTTCGTGTAACAAGCGGGAATGAGGGCGAACGGTCGCGACGCACAGCGCCGCCTGTCGGGCGACGGAGAAAGAACGCGTTTTAAAGGGAAAGTGATACCGTGTGCTTTAAAATTGCCTTTTCATTTTCGGTAATTTCAAAAGAGCCTACTTCTACACAACTCGTCACGGCCTTCCTCTATTACTCCTCTTGATGCCTCTTTATTCGCTGTGTCGCACAATAGACGACCCTAAAAGATGCCGTTTACTTAGTGAAAGTAATATTTAAAGTGTTTTCTTTTAGCACGCTGAATACACAAAGCCCAACCGATTCAGTAAATACCTAAATGCGGGGATGTAAACAAAAGGTGTAAGTTGGAGGGAATTATGCCTAGCGAAGAAAAAGAAACAGCAGTACAAACGAAATTAAGCATGAAAAGAAAAGCAAAAAAGAAAAAATATCAGCTTTGGTATAATAAAGCTGTATATGTCAGAGATCATTATTGGTAAATTAGCAAAAGTAAAGTGCATTGACATCTCAGACGAAGCGCAAGTGATGATCTAGGCAGGTTAATAGTTACTGTAAAGGTACCAAGAACTAAGGATCAGGTTTTTTGGAAGTACTAACACTGATTTGTACACAAGAAACTAATATCTCACACGTAGACTTGCGCAGTCGTTGTCCATGCTATACTCTGCTGGGCTTCCGGTCTGGAACCATGTTCTGGACAACAGCCCAGAAGATGATGTTCTTGCGAGTGTGGAGGAAATGTCGGCCAGAAGAAGATCTAGGACACTGTTCCAGCCCGGAAGCCCAGCAGACACATCTTATGAAAATCATAGCTTTAATTGCTCTAATTTGAATTATATTTGTATCGTTGGTAAAGAATTGTAGGTAAAATGTGACGATAGCCAGAGAATTGAGGGGTACTACGTCACGGTCTACACTAAGAGAACCGGAAATGCGATTTTAAACATTTCCGTAGTTTTAAGTATTTGCACAGTGACATAACCATTTAACAGTAAAACCATTGCAACACATACTTGACATAAGTAGTTGCTTTTTGTGTCAGTATTTAAACCAACAAGATTGGGGTTTTAATAAAAATACACTTGTGTATGCTGCCATGATAAAACATACAGATAAGTTATGCATTAGTCATTATTAATGCTAGTTAAACATACTCGTTACGTACGAGGATGTATTGAAAAATTCTTAGCCATACTTTCCTCTTAATTGGATACATTTATTAGAACGAACCTGTAAAGCCTCTAGACTTTTCAAAAAGAAATTTTTATCTTGCTCTGCAAACCGGGCCTCCACAGCTTCTATCACCTCTTTGTTGGAAGAAAATTTAGATCTGATGAATAAGAGGGGTGTTGCAGTAATTGGAGACCTAAATGACGAATTGTTTCTATGGCAACATGCGATTTGTGTGCAGGGGCATTGTCCTGAAAAAACAATACACCTTTGGACAACTTTCCGCGTCTTCTCTTCTTAACTTCTTATCGTAGAGTGGTCAGCAACGTCGAATAATAATTTCCAGTTATTGTTCTACTGTTATCAAAAAAAATAATCGTAATTACTCTATGGCAGCCCCAAAAAGCTGAACCAAGAACTTTTCCAGTAGATTTTTGAACACGTAACTTGTTAGGCCGTGGGGAACCAGAGTGTCTCCATTCCAACGATTGCTGCTTTGTTTCTTGGGTGTAGATATGTACCTAAGTTTCATCCATAGTAACAATACGGCTTAAGAAGTCTGCATCTCTTTTTAAACCGAGCACACATCGAACGCTATGCTTCCATCCTTATACACTTTTGGTCAACATTCAGACATTTGGAGGTCCATTTTGCAGAATTTTTTTATTGTGTAAATCGACGGGAACTATATGATGGACGCGTCTATAAATACTCAAACGCCTCGGATATTCATTTTAGCCCAATTCGACAGTCAGAAACGAGGACTATCCCAATCCATTAAAAATAGATGATACTCCTTCAAGTTGAAGCTTTATATCTTTTTCCATATTACACTTTCGTTATAATGCAATTGAATCAATATTTAAACGTAGTGCTGTGTACTGAATGTACCAAAGAAAATGCAAAAATTAAATTAAAAAAGAAAAATTAAATTAGCTAGCTCAACGAATAAAAATTTAAAGGGGCGCAAAAGAACAATTAAACTCAGGGTTACCCTCGCGAATTAAAACTAATCACGAAAAGTAAATTGTGGGTTAAAGAAATCTGACTTTCTTTATTACTCCAAAAATTGAAAAGGTTTAATCAAAAATAAAAGAACAAAATTTAGAATGACGTTAATGACAATTAAAAATTTACTATATAAAAAAAAAGAAAAAAAAACATTAAATACAAATTGCAGAAAAAAAAACCATGAACATAGGGCTCTGGCCGAAATCTAAAACTGCAGTAAACTCTAAATTACAAAAGGACAATGCTAAATCCTCTATCCAAGCAAAAAATAAACAAATTTGTTCAGGAAGATAGTCCTTTTATATATCAAACTATCCACGTGGTTTCAAAATTAAAACAAACTAAATTAAACGTGGACAATTAGAAAACCTTACATGCAAGCACAAAGCTTCTATTCACCCAACCCGAGGTGATTAATAAATAATTACAAATCAGCAAAATTTAAAAAAACGAAAAATTAACTATTTAAACTAAATATATCTTCCCGAACAAAAATAATAAATGATCTTATATCTAAATTGTGTACACAACAATATAATAACAATTATTATAGAGCGAGTTCCTTGATGGACGAAATAAAATCAAATTAAACGAAACAAATCTTTAAATCAAATGAAATAACAACATGGCAGCAATGAATATAAAAATGTACGTCTACTCACGCTTGTGTCAATCTCGGAACTGAGTGACAATTTCGACCGCTGCGTACAGCGAAGTCGCACGGAGATCAATCCGCCAACGGACGAAATCTCAAAACATAATAACATAAACAAAACTAGTGAATGCAAAACATATTAAAGAGTGAAATAAATTTAAAACAACTAAACGTTTAACTAAATAAAACATACAATCAAATCATTAACTAAATCTTATTTAAAATAAAATATCTGTGAAAATTTTTTCGCCACATTGACAAAGGCTTATCGGAGTAAATATGAAAACATCTGTGCAACTTAAAAAAAACTCTCGCGAAAACAAGGTGTTCGTCCACAGCAGTAGTTTCATTACCCTCCTATGAAGATTTCTCCAATTTTGGAGACCTTCTACAGCTTTGGTAATGAGGATACTAACATTTAGATTAAACCAGCCGAAATTAATAGAACTCGCTGTAAATGTAAACGGAATCTAGTAAAAATAGCAAAAAGTATTCGTATTACAAAAAAAGTTTGTGGCTAAACCCAAAATGGTCTTTAACTGATATCTGTTACTAATGATCTTTAACAGAAATCTTCTCGAGAATGGGAAAGGTTAGATTTGGATGAAAGTTCCAGTTTATAGAATACTCACCGCGTAAATAGGCTGATAACAAAGTGTAATATTAAAATCAGCTTTTAAAACTATTCAAAACTTTGATAAACTTTAGCTGACAGAAATTGTTTACGTAAATGATGACTTTTACCAAATAAGGAAAATATAATATATAATATTTAAAAGAATTGAACCACCTTTAAGAACTATAAAAGAACAGAGAGAATTAATTAAAATAAAATGAAATCTATCTATACACCAAAAAAATGTATACGCTAGTTCGATTACGATATGTTAATGGTAATACCATTAAAATAACTCTTTTTGTCTATATAATGTTTAGATAACGAAATTATGTAAATATTGAATCCAAGTAATTTGAATTTGGAAATTATTTTTTCTGTGTATTTAAACTTTGAGGTTGATCATTTAAATCAATTCGAATAATGTATAAGTAAAGACTCTTCAACATGTACGGATAATAGATAATTTTATTCGTCGTTCACGAATAATACATATAGTTGAGGGTTATTTGCTTTTTCAGTTCAATCAGTTTTGCTCAGCTATGAATTGTAGCTCTAACCGCATTAAGCTTATTCGGAAAATTTTCCAGTATTCTTCCGTTTTAATACATACACAAAAGTGATTTATAGGTTCCGTCACTGGAAACGTGAAGAACTTGTTGCTTTCGTGCAAGACGATTACGCACGAAATTCAACATTACACACGTCGTTAATAATTTCTAAGGTCGAATTCAATTACGCCACTATTTCGGACCGTGCGTTACGGCTCCCTGTGTTTCTAGCGATTCTAATTAACACGAACACGTCGTATGTACCTGCCCTCAGACTGCTCGTATTTCGTCCATTAGCCGGGCAATGAATCATGCTAATGCACGCCCGATTTCGGCTTTGATATCATCACGGAGTTTATTGAATCATTTCGTGGACTGATGTCATAACGTTAAAGGTTAATAGGGGTCGGAGCGAACGACATCGAAAGGCAAGTAGATAGACGCTGAACGAACCTCTAAAATATTTTACTGAAAGCTCTTTTTGTATCTATCTGTATAGTTGTGGATTTAATGTAATTCGTATTGCTAGATATGTTATCTTAAGACTGATATTTGTTGAAAGTTACAAATCCAACCAGTTTGTCGCTATAATATATTCTCTATTTTTGTGATTAGCAATATTATATTGACTAAATATCCTTCCCATTGCGGCTTCTACGCCCAATTGTGGAGTAGTTTAAACCTGGTGGGCAGTTGCTTTACTATGACCCTCTCTTTGATTCTCCAAACACAGCTGGTGCTCCCTCAATTAGATAGTCTGATTCTGTGTAGATAGTTTCTGAAACTACAGCGGCCTATATAAAGAGAATCTAACCCTGACAATTTTCTTTAAAGCTCAACTAATCGCTTCCACCTATTTTATGTAAAACGCACTTTTTGCAGGTACCAAGTCAAGGCAAGATCTCTGTAGGTTTTTCTGAACGAGAAGTTGTCGTGGTACTCAAATAAGGGATGGATTTTTAGCGGCCTCCGGGTTTAATGCCTTTATTCAACATCTCTAGCACGCATGTGAATGGCATAAATTTCGACTTGAAAACTTGTTAGGTGTTGCCCAAGTTTCTAGTGTTTTCGTTATAAGCATGTGCTTTTTTTTGTGACGTAGAAAGTAGTCTTGGACAAGTGGTCCATGTAATCACTCATACAGAAGTACACTATTGCCTTCTGTAACGTTCTGTGGGTATCCACTGGGTGCGTTACCTCTTCATGCTTTTTACCGCACCCCAAATCCTGTCTTGTGATTATTACTGATTAGTGTCAGGTGTTTTTTCTAGATTTTTTATGTTTAGGTATGTCGTGGTCATTGTCAGTATGAGGAGCCAAACTCCAATGTTTTACTTATCCTCCTAGCAAGAAATCTGAAAACACCCACGGCCAATCAGTGGTTACCTGACTTCTTAGTGTTTTCAGCCAAAACATCTAATAATGCTGAGCAAACGCTTAGTGCATTGATCCACCGTCACAGTGACGTTCCACTTCTTTTATCATTCTTCGATTATGGAACTTCTCGGCGTTTTTTTTTTTTGTTATGGAAGCTGTTTGATATGGAGTTTCCCGAAACATTGCAGCTTCTTGGCTTTTTATGTTTAGTCTCCCATTTTTGTTACCCATTAAACTATATCAGTCATTCCAGTATCTTAGTACTCTGTACTAATCTATGCAGGTCTCTAGCTGGTTGTTGGGCATGGATTCATTTACGTCGGGATTCGCACTCACACAGAATGTGGTAAGCGTTCTCTCTCTAGTACTATTACAAAGTCTACAGTTGGTATCTACAGCGATTCCAATTTTATCTAGGTTTCCTTTCAGTGAACACCGTCCTAGTGGGAGATCTGACACGGTGCGAAGGTGATCCTCTGAACTGCAGTAGTTCTTTAGTTTCCTTTTTTGGTGATCTCTAGTAAAAATCTTTTCATGAATTTGCATGAATGTTCATTATGCTTCCCCCTGACTCAACTTCCCTTCTATGTCCGCTAAAGAACACTAAAAGAATTATATTGCGGCCTGTCAGGCTATTCAGTTTTCGAATACATTCCGAAACCAGTCTTGATTGTATGTTAGGGTTCACTACTGCCCTCAGTATCACCTGGTTGCCTGTTGCAATATAGATCTGCTTATTTTTAAAAGCCCTCTGATTGATTTCTATTCTGTTGATGGTAACCGCTTCAAGCTGTGTGGGCATGGGTGTGCAGTGGTTAAATTGGTGTATACCGAATGTAATTTGATCTTCTTTTCCAAAAGTCTAGAAGAATTGGAGGTTCGTAAGTGCTTACAATGCCTATGGAGAGGAGGAGTTGTTCACGATTTTCTTCACCTAAGAACGTTTAAAGGATTCAAGGTTCAAATACCCAACTGGTTTCCAGATTACTTTTTAGAAATTACGATAATTCCTGAGAATAAGAGCCCAATCATCCTCATCTCAGTGATCAGAAATGGATCGATTTTTTTTTTACATTTCTGCTCATATTGATAAACTAAATTTAAAAGTTAAACCATTGACGTTTAGGAACAAAAAAAAGTTAACATAATTTTTTTTTATATATACATAACTTTCTTGGAGTAAAACGTATTTTTAAAGAGACTAATTCTACTGTACAAAATGTGATAGAGCCCATACATATGTATGAGCATGTCATGAACTCATTTCTTGACCAATTACACGAAATATCTAATCGAACCACAAAAATTCTCCAAACTGTGGCACTGGTAATACGGAAAACTTCTTCTAGACTCCTCACCACAAACTGCACTGTTCAGTGTTTCTGCTGATAATGATAGCTTTGCTATCATAACGTACATCCAGTTTAGTGCAGTTTGTGGTGATGGATCTGGAAGAAGTTGCAGTATCTAATCGGACTATTAAAATAATTAAGTATCCGCATGTACTAAATAGTTTCCAATGCATGCAAATGATAATTTGTCAAGTGTTCGCCAATCTAAAATTCTTAAGAAAATGGTAAAAGATATCGTTTGAAGAATGAAAGAGAGTGTAGAAGAACTGGAAATTTGAAGGACTTCTAACAGATTACTGAACACTTTTAGCACCTTGAAAAGTATAGTGATATTTTTTTCACAATTTCCTCTTAATATACCATTGCGAGACTTCATTTGCGACATTAAAACCAATAAGAAAATTCACCTGTTAGATGAAATTAGTAATGCTTGTTTGCAATTCCGGTGTACAAAAGGCCAAACTTCAATTGAAATTGCAAATGAGTAAATTCAACAACAAAAATGTCACAAAAATTATGGGATCAAACTACCTCCAATGTTTTCAAACTAATAACGATTTAAACGAACAGCTACAACCATGATTCTGTATAATTATTTTCAAAACATTATTCCCGACAAAGTACGGACCATGTGAAACGACATCAACAACAAAAAATTTATTATGGTACTAGAAGAACTTCTTTACTTTCTATAGACTTAAAATCTAAACTTAATTACAGTATTAGTACAGATTAGTAGCGTTTTAGGATCTAAATTATGTATGAGAAAGTAAAGAATATCTTTCAGTTAAAAAAATAATGCCGTGAAATTGGGCAAACAAAGAAGCAAAGCTACTACAGCTGTAAGATAAGTACTCAAAATTGTTGTACTGATAAGACTAAACATTGTAATGCACCTTACCACAAAACTTCTCTCTGCCTGAAGTTTATGTTATAACATCAATTGTATTTGATGTTAAAGTATTTGATTTAAGGTACCCAATCTAAAAGGAAGCAGCCATATTATTAAAAATGTAGCTGTTGTTTTTAGATCTCATAATCGTATTAAATCTAAATATTTTGAATGCTTGTAGTAACAAAGGAAATTGTCCAAACCTTTTGTTACTTCTTTGACGATCGTTTTCTTAGAATGAGCTTTCCTTTATTCTCCAGGATTAGAACACGGGGTAAAATGAATGCGTCAACTTTATTACTAAATACATAATAAAACAAACACTGCGAACGCCGGGTTCTTTACGATAACGCTAAAGTAGGAGCCCCGCGCATAAATAAATACCCACCCTAGGTTTTCGGCAACAACGCGTAAAGGAGCGCCGTCCTTCGCCCGGAAGACCCCGACCGAAAAATAGGATTAAATTAGCAATAAAAAAGGAAACTTGTTTGCTTTATGTACTACTCGGAGGGGTTAAATGTAGTGGAATAGGCCCCGCTATAAACCTAATAATGTAGTCATAGCGGAAATATTTAAATATAGAAGACACCCCGCGGTTTAAATTTGATGCAAATTTCATCAGACAAATCTTCACCCTCGCGCCTCTCAACTCTTCTGTCCCCTTACGACGACGGCGGCAATAGCAGCAGAGCCGTAATTAATTCCTCCATGTGGAACAAGTGCAGGGGTAGGAGGATACAGCAGATTATACCTTGAACATCCTGCCTGCAACAACCCATGTTCTTGTTAGCTATTAGAGGCGGATGGAATTGTTCATCCTTCTTTTTTTTGTTAGAAAAGTCGAGTAAAATTGCCATCATTTGTGACAATTATTAATTCAGATGACGATATACAGTAGGAAACAACTTATATCCATAGATATGGAGGCACACGCTTCAAATAAATAACGATGCATGTAACTGTTCTTAAATGAGATGGTTTCTGTAGTGATACTAGAAAATATTGTCCTGGTGACTTTTTAGACTCATCATGTGCGATTTGGTAGTCCCAGAGGAAGAGCCAGTTCCAGAGATAACTTTGATGAATCTCGTCTGGCTAGATCGTCCGTCACCTCAACCTAGACCAATGTTAATTTCCATTGGATACCCACCTCAAGCGCGAGAGAGCTTCATTTAGAGTGCTTACGCAGTCCCAAACCAACTTAGAGCCAACACTTGTGGAACTGATCGCTTCAAGCATTGATTCACCAGCGAAGAAAATAGCCGGACTTTAATTAATTCAGCCCATTTATTTTATTTCTTTGACACAATGATGAATTGTAGCAACTTCAGCTTGGAATGCTGTCGTGTCCTTGCTGAAGCTCACCGAAAGGATCTTTTTGGGCTTCTTCCAGGTATTCCAGCTCCTTACACCGTGGTCAGTTTTAGAGTCATCTGTATACCATCAATTTTCCAATTCCTTCTAATCTGGTAATATTATCTGGTACCTTCTATATAAGTTGAAATTCTAAACTGAGCTTTATACACCACCATAGTTATCTGTATCACTAGGCCAGAATCTACAGTTTTACGAGTATGAGTACGGTTTGTTACGCAAAAAAAGTTTGTGGTCGTGTGATACACAAGGTTTTTTGGACCGACAAATCGAAATTTTGAATTGAAAATAGAAAAGAAATTTTGACACTAGGGAGTTGACAGTACAAGTTGGCAGACATGTTACACACCTTAGTATTTTCACGTTTCCGAGAACAAATCTTTTTCTGTAATTTTCTTTCTATTTTAATATCTATTTATCAATAATAAGTACAATGCAGACACCAGTTCATCTTAGCATGGTTGAATAGTAGCTTAACGACAATTTATTACACGTCTGTCGTGTGGAATCTAGTTTGGTCAACCTTTACAGACATTTTTGCCTGCCTAGGCAGGAAAACGGTAGTTTTCCTGTCGCTTTGAAGTACTGAAAAATGAGTGTTTCTGGACGGAGGCGCATCTTTACGTTTATCTAATTGTTTTTGATGATCAGCACCGTCTATATGCTGTAGACCTACTGATTCTTTGTATATAAATATGTAGCGATTGTTTAGAATTACGTATGCCACTAAGGGCTTTATCATTACATTATTTAAAAATAGTAATCGATTGGAATTTATAAATTACGGACATATAGCTCTAATAAAGCTATCATTGTTTTAATTTTATGAATTTAAGCAAAGCATTTGACTGCGTCAATAATAAGTTATTGCTTCGCAAGATTGAGTCTTTGGGATTCCATGGGGTGTCGTTGAGCTGGATTACATCATATTTACAGGGAAAACTGCGATCCGTACTTTCATATGACGATGATGGAAGTCTTATTGGGTAGGAGTTTTGTAAGGTATTCCCCACAGTCCGGTATTGGGACCACTATTTTTTCGACTATACATAAACTGGATGCCATTGACAATTTGATGAATGATTCCTCGGTGATACTCCGAGCCAAAAAAATGAAGAACTATTGGTGAAACTAGAGAATAGCATAGTAACATTAAATAACTTTATTACAAATAACAACTTAAAACTTAATTTAAATAAAGTTGAAAGGTAAAACAAAATTAATAATATCTAATAGCGAAGTTAAGTAGCAGTACAATACTGAAGAAACTAAAAATAGAAATGGAGCAGAGAAAATCCAGTTATTGGGAAAATCTGCAGGGAATGAGGCAAAGTAAAATTCTTCTGGGAACTTATAACCAGAAGAGGTTTACAGAATGCATCAACCTGAGTAAGAACAAAGTTCGCATGTTAACAGGAATACTTCGGGCATTGTATGACTGAAAGGACACCTGACTAAGCTTGGATTGGAAAAAGATCCTGAATGCAGATTCTGTGGGGAACAGGATGAAACACCCATCCATCTCCTCTCAAACTGCGTAGCACTATGCAACTCGAAGGCATTTCACCTGGGAGCATGTGAAATCGAAGAGGGAGACTTACCTAGACTGGGGCCCTCTGACATCCTACACTTTCTAAAAGGAATAGGACTGGAAGGCCAGCTGTAAAGCAGCAAGAATAGGGGACACAATAGATCTTTTAGGTCGCAGTGTAACACCACCCTTTTACTTACATACATACAATAGCGAAGTGCCGGAACTGTTAATGGACATTAATGGAAGTGTTATGCATGCAATGCAGGAAGTTTCTTTTTTGGGTATAGAAGCACATGCCGCATTATAATGGGATATCCAAATACGAAAACTATAGTCACGTTTAAATAAATTAAAACTGCTCTAACTGCTTATTACGCTTATGTTCATGCAAAAGTATGAAGTGTTTTCTTGGAGAAATGCCATGGAATCGAACCAAGTTCTTTAACGCAGAAATCTTGTGTCAGGGCGGTTTTTGAATTGGGAATGAGAGACTTCTGTAAATCAATTTTTAAAAAGAAAAAAATACTTAGGTACATTCCCATCTGTATATATACTGGAATGTAAGTCTTTTGTAAAAAAAAATATTACACAGATCTTTTCAAAAAATTTGAATTACAACTTGAAAGAAGTACTAGGAGTTAAACAATGCCTGTTTGCTATCACCTAAAACGAAATTAACTAACAAGATACAGATGCTTAAAGATATACAATGCTATACCAAATTCTGTAAAAGAAAAAAACTTACCTGAAATTTAGTTTAAGAGAAAAATTAAGCAACAGCTTCTGAGAGTAACCTTGTATAGAATCAATTATTTCTTCCTAGAAAACATATGGTAATATTATA
This sequence comes from Protaetia brevitarsis, assembly GCA_004143645.1. Lineage (NCBI taxonomy): Eukaryota > Metazoa > Arthropoda > Insecta > Coleoptera > Scarabaeidae > Protaetia > Protaetia brevitarsis. The sequence goes on along the minus strand of RXPK01005211.1, from coordinate 10,497 downwards.
TTATTTTTTCTCTATTTGTTTGTCAATTGACTAAATGTATGTTATTTACCTTTTAAGAAGTGTATGTATATATGCACACTTTTTATTTATGTTTAAATGTACCTTTGTATATACTTGAAGTGTACATTTATGTTTTCAATTTGGTTTTATAAAAAAAATGTTTGGTTACTTATAACCACAGAGTCAATATGCAGTTAAGCCCTCAATTTCGTCCATACAACCTTTTACAATTTTCCAGAGCGATGCTGACCTTGTTAGTTGTATTCTGGATATGTTGGTTCCATGTAAGTCTTTGATCAAACCATACTCTAAGGTATTTCACCTCTTGGACATATGAAATCTTTTTACTTCCCACCATTAATGGTTGTAAGCCTTCTAGCACCTGTGCTTTTTGAGCATTGACTGATAATTGCTCTTGCTTACAATATTTATCCACCATATTTACAACGGTTGCATACGTTCCAATAGAACCTTTAGAAAGCGCCCTATAACGACTATTGTAAGGTGGTGAGCATGTGAAAATGACTCCGAAAAAAGCTTATTTATCGTGTTATGGAAGATTTTGCAGCAACTTTAAAATGTATTTAATTATATTTATAAATATTTGCCGAATTTTTCAAAATTCATTCTGTTTAACAATAATATTTTATCTCCTATTTTGGGGTGGGATCTTTTGACATTTACATAGTACGCATCACGTTGTTTGAGGCGCATATTATGTAATAAAAGAATAAAATTATTTTTCAATTACACAACTGATGTCAAATATAAGTAGTAAATATACTTATTACTACATATGTTTGCCGACTCTTTCATTCTTCCATTACTAATCCTAGCATAGCACCTCTTTATTTCGCGAATTTCTATTTACATTCACAATTCGCACATACACACACACACACACACACTCACAGGTACCGAAATAGAAATTACCATGCCGTGGCGACACCGGTCTGTGTTGTCTACGCGTGCTGCCACCGTTAAAATCCAATGTCAATGTTACGACCGTTTAAAAAAAGAAGGAGCGCGAGTTATATTTAGAAACAGCAGCGCGGTTATATAACGCAAAGATTAGATCAGGACGTCGCGGAGTTTAATTACCTTTTTTTACGATCGATCGCATAATTTAACCGATGCTCTTCGGGAATTGTATCGAATTCCATTAACCGGAATCATTCTATTTTGGGTAAGATGTCTAGGTGCTTGTAAAAGCTCTCAGAACGAGGTCCGATTACGATTTGCTTTGGAGAAAATGAAACAATTTAAAGTTTGCATGTAAGCATTCGTATATAGCTAAGTTCTCCGAACTACGTAATTCAGCTGAACGAAGACAGAACGATATTGCCAAGGATTACATTAAACAGGGGAATTAAAAGTAACAAAAGAAAAGGGATATATTTTACATTTTTGTAGAAGTCGAATCTTTAGATATAGAATTTTATAGAGGATCAAATATCAGAATGAAAATATAAAGACGGGGAGGATGTGAACAGTGATTGAGAAAAAAAAATATTGCGTTAAAAGAACATCATTTATATTATTTTGTCAATTATTGGCAATTAAAATATACAAAACGATTTATAGGATTCAGAACGATATTTAGAAGCGAAATTTAACCCAATCTTGTCGCAATGAGTAACGGAAGAATGTTTTGTTTTTATAATGGGAATGGACACAAATATGGCACTAAGCAACTGATAGAATTAACATAGTATGTGAAAGAAGAGGAGAGGCTAGCTATAGCCACCAGGGAAAAATGAGATTTTCAGGGATTTAGGAGACAATTTAATTATTGAATAGGTAGAAGATCAGATATCATGAGAAATAACTGTAGTACAATGATAGCTAGTTAGGTCTGAATAATGTATTGCTATGTCACTTAACTGTATTAATATAAACTATTTTTATAGTGTTTATAATAGTAAATATAAAAATCCTACGTATACAGGGAGATTCTCAATATATGCGACAAACTTTAAGCGCTGATTCCTGAGATTATTTTGATCATAAAAGTTCATAAGAACATATGTCCAAAATCGCTTAGTTCTAAAGTTGTACAATATTTAATAGCAAGTTATTAATATATAATTAATGTTTTTATTATAAATTAACAAAATAACTAGTAAAACCAAAATTAACTTATACTAACTGTTGAAAATGACCGCCCCCAACTGCAATACAAGCTTCTATCCTCCGTCGTATTGACTGGCGAGTCCGTTCTAAAATACCATTTCACCATTTTCACCTATCTCAAATTGTTTGAAAAGCTGCGATAATATGATTTCTTAGTTCATCGACATTTTCAAAGGGAATATAAATTAATGATTGAGGTGACCCCAGAGAAAAAAGTCCAAAGAATTTAAGACTGGAAACCGAGGACACCACAGTTGTAGACCTCGCCGTCCTATCCACCGATCTGGATACGTATTGTCCAAAAACTCGCGGGCAACTAAACTAAAATGCACTGGAGCACTGTCATCCATAAAATACATTTGTAATCTTAACGGAAACGCAACGGAACTTCTTCCTGCAGCAGGGGTAGCGCCTCTTCAAGAAAATTGCGATATACCTCGCCATTTAACCGCATCGGTAAAAAATGTGTACCTATCAAGTGATCTCCAACAATTCCGGTCCACACATTGACAGAGAATTGATGTTGATAACGGGCATTCACTAGTTCGTGCGGATTTTCTTCGGCCCATAAGTGATTTTTATGAAAATTAATAATCGCGTTTCTAGAAAAAGTAGCCTCGTCGATGAAGAATATTTGAGCCAAATAGTCAGGATTTTGTGCGATTTTGTGTTGCATCCATTGACAAAAAGCCACTCTTTGCGGAAAATCTGCCGGCAAAAGTGCCTGCACCCGTTGAATGTGATATGTATACAAGAGTTGATCTTTCAATATTCTTCAAACTGTGGCCTAACTAATGGTTAAAGCAAACGCAATTTTTCTGGTGCTTGTAGTAGGATGTTCCTCAATTTCATTTAGTACCATTTCTTCAACTTGTGAAGTTCTCACAGCCCGTTATCAGTCGTCCGTTTTTTAAAATTTCCCGTTTCACTAAGACGTTGGTGAAGACAGATATTGAATGATGCGGAATGATACGGTTCGGCTATCGTTCTTCATAAAGACGTATAGCAGCACGCGAATTTCCATTGGCAAGACCGTAAACGAAATGCATATCACACATCTCATTCGTGTAATTCATTTTAGAAAACAGAAACTGGTAATAAACTGAATGAATACTCTGACAACTATTGACAAATATTGAAATGACAAATAAACAATTCCTTCCCAACACAATAGTTTTTGAAGAACCAACTGTGATATTATATCGTGTTAGTCATAGTTCATAATTTATTATTAAACATTCAATAACTTTAAAACCAAACCGGTTTGGACATTATACTCATATGAACTTTTAGATCAAATAAACCCCAGGAAATCAGTTCTTAAAGTTTGTCGCATATATTGAGAATCACCCTGTATATCTTACACAATAAAATTACTTGAAATGTACCAAATCGAAATACATAACATAACATGAGCAATCAAATTAAAATATAAAATCCACTTTTACTTTCTTAAATCACTTTCAACTTATAATATCTCTTAATTTCAACATCCATAATTTTATTAACATTTTAATGTTAATTCAACTTTAAAATTCACAAGTAGGTATAAATTTAATTTGCTTTTATAATGTAATTTATGCCTAAATATGGTGAACCATTATTCAACTATACATAGATTTCCAATGCGCAGTGAAACATTTGAATATACACCTCAGTAATTGTTATTTTGAATATTTCTAATTTAATTTAAGATTTTGATCTGTCTTTTATCGTATGTTATTTTTATTATAACGACTAGATTTATTTTATTGTTTCCTGTAAGTATTTTTATGTAACCTGGGTAAGTAGTTCTGCATTTCTCTTTTATTTACTTTAAATACCTGATCGAGGCTAAAATCGAAACATGTAGCGGACAAAATTTAAAATAAAATACAAATTGGATAGAACGATGTACATTCGTTATATATAAATAATAATATTTCAATAAATACAATAATTCAACGTCTATCCAATGCAAGTCATATTAGAAACAGCATAAGATAGACACATTACAGGAAGAGTGCACAAAAAAGAACCAAAGGTAGATCCTGGATGTAGAATATAATTTTGTTTTCATCTTGTTTTGGTTTCTATGAGAAAAGTATGAAAGTACAACGTTCTACAATACATCAAAATGCATGATTCTTAAGGATATGGTGTTGGTAATACGGGTAAGCACTGAAAAATATATCATTTAAACGAAAAAAAGAAAAACTATCAGGGATTAGAGCATTAGAAAAGCGAAAATATTGCAAATTCGGGGACCAACTTTTAGTACATTGTATTCTAAAAAGAGAGAAACAATAAAAGTGTGCGTGCTTAATAAAAGATACCTCAGCATTTATTTTTAATAGTTTTGTTAAGATAATTTCGGCAAGAGTATTGTAGCACGTAAACCAGAATATTCATGTGGATGAGTTTCCTGTGGATTTATAGATATTAAAAGGAATAAAATGCAATAAGTAAACAATATTCAAAATAATACGATCAAGTAAACCATGTTAAATGAAAGCAACGCAAATATTTTTTTAGTCCCATTACCGTTATTATAGCTTCTTCCTTTTTGGAATAAAATATGACGAGATATTGGCTTTATTGTTCCATTTATAGTGCATCTGGAACTCAAACTCCAACATGGAAGCGTAGGGAGAAACTTTGTTCCTCCATGCCAAGCACGGAGTAGGAAGAAATAATGATATGGGGGCCGTACGACAGCACAAGGTGTCGGTAAAGTCTACGTGTATGAGAGTGGCATACAAACGTCTATTATCCTGAGATGTCTGAGTTCGAATTACCGATACTTAAATTTTATGAGCGTGGAACTGCTTCCAACACAAATAGCAAACATTGGCTCGAGTCCTCGGGTATTATACAATTGGTTTCAGAATAACAAAGTTAAGTTATTAGAATGGTCAGTTTGGCCGATTTACATTTGTCTAGTCGACTATGTTATGAGTACTGTATTTTTCATTGTTAGCTCGAGAAAAATCCTCGTTTTTATCGATACCAATACGTATTCATTTAGTTTATTTGGATACATACTCCGGATGCGTATTTGTCATAATTAGTTTTTTTTTTTTGCAAACACGCTGATGAATAGAAACGTTCTGATCGGTAGTTTGCCGTAGGCTGTGCGTACATTACCCGAATGTAACATGAGTATTCATCATTGCAATACACATATCGATTAGCAATATACAACCGGCTTTGTCATGTGCTTTCGCTGTAACGCCATGTCATTGCGACGGGTTTGAATTATGCGGAATCGTTAATTTTATTCGTTTGAGCAAATCTTTATGGAACGCATCCGGTTTTATGCTGCGCATAAACCTATCCAATTTTTAGTTCGTGTAATTTCCTTTTTGTCTTATGAATATATGGCTGTTACGCGGATTTATCTGCGCATATATTTATTAGAAGTTGCACTCGTGGAATATACATAAAAGAAAAAAAAGATACAGGCGTCGCTGTGTGTGTATGTCGTGCGAAGCAGGAATAAAAAGAAGCAGCCGCTACTATCAAACCATTTCCAGTTCATTAAAATCGTCCGTCGTGCGCCATTGTGCAGAGTCAAGAGTCTGGCATAACGCAACGCGCGAGCGTCTGGGTTTTCCTCTTTTAAAACGCACCAAGTGAGGAAACTTCGATGCAGAAATGTCGTAACACAGACAATCTACAGTGCTACGGATAATTATCTGTAGCCTGATGTTTATTCTCGCAGAAAAGAAAAAAAAACATTTAATGCGTTTCCTTATTAGGGAATTGAATATGTATTTTCCGCCGGGTATAGTAATAATAACAACTAGCGTGATAAAATTGCACCTCTTAGCTTAGATTTTATTCTAACCATCAAACATGTCATCTGAAGTCATAAGAAAATGACAAGAGAAATTTCATGAAAATTTTAAATTTAATTGTTGCAAGAAGTTTTTTCTTGCAGATTTTGCAGATTTAGTATTATGCGACCAGTATCCAACCTTCTTGATATACTCTTAATGATATAGTCAGCTGTAACGGTAATCTCTGAGAAACTAAAAGCATCAATAACAATATTAATATCATCAGCATATAAACTAGTAGATACCAAAAGGACAATGTGTTCAATAAAGTTATTGGCAAATAAAGAAAATAATGTGGGATCCAGTAGCGAGCCTTAGAGAATGCCAGAATTTATAATTTTATAGTCTGAGTAAGTAAGTATTATAACAGAGAACTAATTGTGTTTTATCTTGAAGATATTAGATTTGACCTAATTTGTTTGGTAAGAGACTCTGATTAATGCAATGAAAGGTTCTGGGCAAATCAGTGCACATTCAGTGTATTCCTTTAGGTAAATTAAAAGATATCTGTTGAGTTATCATTTCAAAATCCATTTTGATTCGAGAAAACGTGGAAAGCGCTGAAAATAGTCTCAAAGTTTTCTATTTATTATTGTCTCAAAAATATTAGCAAATTTTAATAGGGATCTAATTACTATGATATGAGAGATACTCATGTGTGAATCATCCTATACCACTTTAAATAAAGGTTTGTATTGGAGCCATTTCCTATGGAAGACCAAATAACAACGTTATTATGAAAGATAGACTTATAATAGTTTATATAAGGTTCCTACGCTTTTCTATAGAACTGAAAAAAAAAAATGGAGCTGTATACGAGATGTTCTGCTTAAAGTAACGGAGTTACACTAAATAGAAGTTAAAATAAGATTTAACCCTGGAGCGGGCTCGCCACGCGTAGCATAGAAGATTGCGTTCTAAGTGGGGCTTGTGAGGTACTAGCGACCTCCGGAAGGCTAAAGAATACAAATTAAGTCTGAGAAATAGAAACTGGGACATTTTGTTAATACCGGACGTAACTTTGGTCATGGAGGCATAAGGCCATTCACATGAAGAAATACTATAACCAGAATAGAGAATAACCAAAAATTTCTTTCCAATTTTATTCCCTATGGTCACGATTTTATTTTTTGTTGTTGTTTATACGACTCCACGCGCCTGTGCACAGAAATATAACTAATGCGTAAGCGCTCCGAAAAATCGCCAGGAGTTGATTGAAAAAGGATATAAACATTGTTCACTACACTATCCATTTAATCACTGGAGTGAAAACTCACTTAGCATTCAGGTGTCTGTATATTGCTGATGATTCAATATATATCTGCGAAATACGTATTCAATTACGCACTTTCATTTGCCAAAAATTTCCCAACCAACGATTCTGAGAGATAAAGGAAGGATCTCCCAGTACAAAAGGGAAAGTGGGAAGTGAGGCATAAAGTATGGCAATTTGAATATTAAATTAACTAATTGTTATTTACAATGAAAAGAAAAGAGTAAATCACTAACTTAAAGATTTGAAAGTAACATTACTCATGTAATAAATATGACTCAAATTCCCAGATCTACAAGATCACTTCTGCGTGATACGGCGGATCCAACCAACTGCGTAATTCACATACAGAGAGTTGGACATTTTAGCATAGATTATGTTTGAAAATTTATCAATGTTAAAAAAAAAAAAAAAGAACGTATCGCACCGGCCAAAAATGGTTAGAACGAGTTTTAATTTCAAGGAAAATCTTGCATCTCCATAGACCTACGCTAATACTCTACAATTCAGAGTCCTGAAAGGTCTTGTGGAGTAATTATGAGACATTTTTAAAACTTTTATGTTTAAACTGACAAAATAAAGTTATTAAACAGTTCAAAAAATTAATTTCTACACGAGATTGACGCGGATTTTCAACCATAAATAGCTCAGATACTTAATATAACTATAAGGGAGAAAGAAAATAAAAACTCTGTCTCACTTTTACCCATCGTTTGGGGATAATATGAGACATTTATGGGCAAATGTGAAACATTCATATAACTTGCTTGTTGATAGGTACTAACAATTCTTTGGGTAATAATAAGACAGAGAATGTAAAACTGAATTATAAAACTAGGCGAGAAACCTAATTAAAAACTGCTCAATTAAAAAAAGTATCTGTAAGAATTTATTTTTAACATACTTCGTATGTATTAAAGTAAATAGGAAATAGGCAGTGTCGATTAGTTCTTTCCGTGCCAGCAAGTAGGAGAAGATAGCTTCAAAATAATTCCCTTCCACTAAAACATCTGCGTGATCTTCTATATTCGGAAATACAGATGTCCCACTTTGGCTCTTACGCCGTAGAAATTTGACATTTTAGTCGTCTTTAGAAGAAACTGAGTTTACCTGTCCTATATAGTGAACGCCCAAAGATATAGCAAAAGTTTTTAGAGGGTATAGTAACAGCGCTAAAGTAGTAACTAAAACCGAAACTTTATCTTTCAATATTTCCAATTTTTATTTGTTACTTATCGTGGAAGAAACTAAGGGACAGAATAATATTCTTTAGTAGGTACTTATATAATACTAAAATAATGAAGGTAAAAAAAAAAAATGTCAGGCTATATCATTTTTACTTTATTTTTAAGTGTGTCAGAGTTACCTCAGAAGACTCTAGATATTGAACAATAAAGATCCCAACTTTAATTTACAACAAAATATTTTATTGAATTTTATTAAAAGCTACGTGGAAAAGCAGTGGCTCAGGCAAGAAGTCATAGCGACAATATTTTTTGACAGAAATCCACGTTCTTCAAATTTCTAGTAGTAAGGAATGAAAAAAGGAATCGAAAACTTTCGAAAAGTTAGTTAGTTAAGTTAATAATGGATATAAGTACTATGGAACTTGCAAAAAAAAAACCCACATCACTTTTACCTGTGATAAAACAAAGATACATTCACTGTTCTACAATTGTTTGTGGCAGTGTATATCGATATGTGACAGCGCCGTCGTCGAATATGCTGAGAAAAAGGAGGCCATGTGCCCGACCGCTTTCACCTGTTCGTCTGGAATTGATTCCGAACGCAACGCTCGCCTTTGTATGGGGTGAACGACGAACGTAAAGCGCGTAAATGGTAACTGATGGCGGGGCTTCGCGTTTTATTCGACGTTATTTTGTTTTCTTTTGATCTTCGGTTCCACTCGCATCGAATCCGATTACAATGTATTTATTCCCACGGCGCGTATTGTTATTGTTTTGTGCCCGCGGTATTTTTGACAGTTTAAAAATATATTAATTCGCTTGTCAAAGGCAATATCGTCCACAAAGACCGGTTAATTGACGTTGAAAATTAAATTGGAAATACAATTTCCATAATGTTAATTTCGTGGTTTATTGAATGCGACTGTTAGGTTACGTACTCCTATCAGTTCCACAGCATTCCTAAAGCATAGTTTCATGTCATAAATGTTAATTAGCGACATTGTTTTCAGTGGAAATCATGCGTTACGGTGTTACGTTATCTTTAAGTGGCGCCATAGTGACTAGTTCCAATTAAAATTGTAACCGAAATTAGCCGAGCTGAAATTCCTGCGTCCATTCACTCAGAATTGTGGGAAGATACAAGTTCAGATGTCAAATGGTAACCGACAGCTGGATTATATATAAAGTATACGTATTGTGTATCTAACTTATTTCGACCACCGTCATTCATTACCTACTTTAGACAAGCCAGCTGTCTCATTTTTCTCACTCGTAGTTCGTTTGTAGTAATTAAGCGTAGATGTTGGTGTTGACAATGAAATGAACGCTTCTCTTTCTGTATGTATCGTGTAGTGCTTTCAGTGATTCAATCTGCGTTCGTTCGTCACAGCAACTATGCTTTTGATATCATTAATTTACTTTATTAGCCAACATTCATTCAGTTTATCATAAATAGAAACAATCATTCCCGATGTTTTTTTTCGAAGTATGAATAAAAATGCTGTTGTTGACTTAAACGCTAGGTGAATAATAAATTTTATTTATTGCGAATTAGTCATTCAAATGCTTCCGCCGTGTTTAACTCATCCAAGTATAGCACGCCTCAGTAACAATCACATAAGTATGTAATAACTAATTGAAAGTATACTACTATATAAATGATACCTACTCTGTTATTATATGCAATGCGAATAGACAAATACTGTACATGGATATTACAATAGAATTATGCTTTCAATTATGTATTTTATATCTGTAAAAGATCCGTATTTAATTGTACTATGATTAGTATAGATCGAGTGGTACAAATGGTCACAGATTAATTCGGTACTTAGCTTGTCGATGTCACATATGTGTATATGTAATCCATTTTAAATAACATAAATGGTGCTATGCTATAGCTTAATAAGATAAAACTAATTACGAAACAAATTTGGCCTAAAGAAGGTTAAGGTTTCATTACAAAGGCCCGCACTTGACATTTTTCAGCCGACCCAAAATGGGCCAGCCCGGCCTGTCGCACCTCTAGTTTATACATCAAGCCAAACGCACTAAATTTTAAATTTCAGATGCCCTGCTGTAT